>PVHY01011757.1:0-46836 GCA_004024945.1 Uropsilus gracilis | reverse complement strand
AGGGGGAGCGTGAGGGGGGGGGCGGGGCTGGGCCGTGTGCGGGGACCGGAAGACACGGGCGGGTGGGACCAAGGATATGGATATGAGTGGCGCCCCCTCAGGGTGGTCTCGGGTCTCTGGCGGCGCCATGTCTTTGCGTGAGGTGAGCGTGGCTTTCTGTTTTGAGCGTCCCCCTCACCTTGTGAAGCGTTGAGAAATGTTGAATCACTTTGCATGTCTTAGATCAACCAAGAACTTTAAATAAAATATATCTCAGTAATAGATACTCTTTGGTGCATCTTTATGTGAGTTTTGAGAAATGCTTAGAGTTGGTTCCTCACCAAGACGTTCAGTTCTATGAATGCTTTGGACCAACCATTAAGTCCCATATATCTTACGTATTGTATGTAATTTATTTATAGTGTAATAAATTTATTCACCATCTTAAGAGATGGAGGAAATATGCTGGGCGCGGTGGCTCGTGCTTAAGCTTCAGCCTATGAAGCGGCGGGGGCTAGGGATTGCGGTTCGAGTCCCGCCTGGGGCCAGTAGCGAGACCTAGTTCCAAAAAAAATAGCTGGGCGTGGTGGCGCGCGCCTGTAATCCCAGCTACCTGGGAAGCTGAGGCTGGGGATGGCTTGAGTCTGTGGTACCCCAGGCAACGTGAGCCTGCGGTTCCACGGGCAAAAATAGCGAGACCTAGTCTCAAAAAAAAAAAAAAAAAAAAAAAATGGAGCAAATTTATGGTAGCACATAGAACTCTCCCAGTGTTAGTGAATATATATAAATAACCTATTTGTAATTATTTGTGTAGTTATCCATGAGGTTAATCATTATTTTAAGAATTACTTTGAGTTACTATAAATAGTTACAATGATTTTCCTCTCTAATTTTAGAGGTAAAGAGGAAATACTAAAAGCTTTTATCTTTTCCACTCTGAAAATAGCAAATTTACTCATTTCAGAGTAATTGATATAAGAAAATAGAGCTGCTTCTTAATCCCAATAACTGTAAACGTTTTGTTAAATGCTCTTCCACTTATTTTACCCATGCATTCCATATACTTAGGTAATTTTATTTTACAAAATTTCTATCATGACATACTATTTTATGACCTGTGTCCTTCCTTTAACATATAGTGAACTTTATTCCAAAGATAACTAAAATAATTTTAAATATAAAATGTTAAAGTTTAATATCGTACCATTTTCTTCAACAGATTCCCTTATTAATAATTTTTCTAGCCGGGCATGGTGGCTCGTGCCTGTGAGCTTCAGCCTATGAAGCGGTCGGGACTAGGGATCGCGGTTCGAGTCCCGCCTGGGGCCCGTAGCGAGAACTAGTTCCAAAAAAATAGCTGGGCGTGGTGGCGCGCGCCTGTAATCCCAGCTACATGGGAAGCTGAGGCTGAGGATTGCTTGAGTCTGTGGTACCCTGGGCAACGGGAGCCTGCGGTTCCACAGGTAAAAAATAGCGAGACCTAGTCTCAAAAAAAAAAAAATTTTTTTTTTTCTATATTAAAACAATTTTGTGATAAATGTCTTTGTGCATGTTATTTGTCATGTTTGTTTTTTTAATTTGTTGAAATAAACTTCCGGGGGGGAAATCACTGAGTGAAAGGGTAATGTCCACATTACACTAATTTCAATTTATGGTATATCATTTCACTTTATTCTTGATAAATCATGTAGCAAGGTATATTCCCATTGGTGGCTTTATAGGGCATTATTGTCTCCATACCTACTCCATACCTTTCTAATGAGAGGTATAACATTTTTTAAGTTCCCAATCTAAAGTTAGAAAATATTTCATTGTGTTGATGTACCCTTTTTTTTTATCATTAGTGTAGTTAAAGTTTATCATTGGTCATTAACTCTTAATTTCATTACAGATTCTTAATCCACCTTTCCATATGTAGATTTTTTTCTTTTTTATAAGAACTTATATTAATAATTCTCTTGTCATATATAGTAGAGATATTTACAGTGAGTTACCCTTATTCCTAATTTAAGTAGAAATAACTAATCATATAATATGCCTGGTAAATAGTAGAAACTAAGATTGTTCTACTTTACTTTTTCTTTTTTTTTTTTGAGACTAGGTCTTGCTATTTTTGCCTGTGGAACCGCAGGCTCTCGTTGCCCGGGGTACCACAGACTCAAGCAATCCCCAGCCTCAGCTTCCCAGGGAGCTGGGATTATAGGCGCACGCCACCACGCCCAGCTATTTTGTGGAACTAGGTCTCCCTACGGGCCCCAGGCGGGACTACTTTACTTTTTCTAATTAAAAAATTATATTTTATCAAATGCTTTATCAGTGGCAAGTTACAGTAACATTTTATAAGAATGAACCATCCTTGCATTTCCAATATAAACTGTATTTAAGATTATGTGTTTTTATATGTATTCATTCCCCCACTATCCGAAAATAGAGCATTCCTGTTTGATATAATTCAGTAGGTTAATTCTATGATCTGGGAATGTTGAATGCATTTTCTGTATAAATTAATGGTAATAGTGTTCCTAGACCCCCATATTATCCACCAAATCATACCAAATGAGAATGTTTTACTTCCTGGTTGCAGAAGAAACCTGTACTGCTAGAATTGTGCATCTCTGTAGGTGAGCATACAGCTGGACCATCTTAATCGGTGTTATATTTTTTTTGAAGAAGGTATTTTGTAAAATATATTGAGGAATGTTCTTTACTGTGAATTTTTTTAAAGTGATTGAATTTTTCTTCTATTCCTTCATCCTTTATTTTTTCTTGCCTCCCCCAACTAATTAGCTTTTTTTTATAGCTTGAAAAAGTTCCCAGTGAACGTGAATTAGAAATTTCATATTCTATCTCTACCTAAGAATTGTTCTTCAAATTTTACATTCATCTAGAAAGGCATTTCATCAAGATTTCCAATTTTATTCCCATATAGTTTATATATAACATTCTTAAAAGCTGTGGTCACAGCCTTTTTTTTCCCCCATTAATGTGTATATTTTACTTTTTTGCCCTTTTTTTGGCTTAGCTTTGCCAGGTTTGTTTACTCTTTGGATCCTCCTCTGTCATCCCTCAGTCCATCTTTGAACTTAAAGTTTTCTGGCTTTCATTTCCTATTTCCTTCATTTTAACTTTACTTTTATTTTTCAATTCTTTCTCCAGGTATTACTGATAACTGCTAATGATAAACTTTTTTTTCCTTGTCAATAGCTATAGATGTCCATTTGTTTTATATAGACATAGAAACTGAATGAAATAATGTCAAATAATGTGGTGTCTGAGGAGCTTTACAAACAGTTTTTTTCTGCTTTCAGTTGTTTTTGTCATTTGGTTATCCAGATATTATCAGGATATATATTACTGGAAATAATGGTGAGATAAATGTATATCATGGCTTCCACATTTACTCTTACTTAATATCCAAGAATTACTTATTTCATGGTGGCGCATGCCTGTAAGCTGCAGCCTAGAAAGCTGCGTCTGCGGCCAGGGATCACGGTTTGAGTTCCGCCAGGGGCACGTAGTGAGAAGAGACCTAGTCCCAAAAAAATATCTGGGTGTGGTGGTGCATGCCTGTAATCCCAGTTACCTGGGAAGCTGAGGCTGGGGATTGCTTTGAGTCTGTGGTACCCCAGGCAACATAAGCCTGCAGTTCCACAGGCAAAAATGGCGAGACCCAGTCTCAAAACAAACAAACAACAAAAAAAAAAGACACAAAAATTACTTATTTCAAAACCCACCAACTAACTTTAAGGTATAATTGAGTAAAATAGTTATTTCTTACATTTAATGTAGGGTATTTTCTGTATTGATGTTTAAGATTACTACTTCGAAACACCGAACTTGCTTTAACCTAAGCATTCACATGTAGCGTTTCTTACCATAATTAACAGTAATTGAAGTTTGCTTATTGGTTGTGGATATTGTATATATTAACTATGTTTATACACATAGTGGGGTGTTTAAGAAAATATCTGAGGTTCATTCCTGTTAAAAGAGATGTCCTTTACTTTGCTAGCTTTGAGTGCCACCTTCTGGCTAAGTACTAGGACAGGATGGTGCTTCTTTAATAAGACATGATGACACTAAAAAGGTGACTTGATAAATTTTACATTTACTATTCCAGTAAAGCAGAGAGGCAATTTGTACACCCCCCCCCCAAGCTTTTGGTAATATCTAATTTTTTTCTTCTTCTAAAATCAGTTTATAACAAGTAACCAAAAGTATTTACTTTTGGATATAGAATATGATAATTCAGTTTTTCTCTTCAGTTCTAACACTGTCCTAGGGTTTCTAAATCTACCCCATTCAAATTTGGGACCAGGTTTTTTTGTTGTTGTGTGGAAGGGGTATTTGCCTATCAGATGCCAGGAGTAAATCTTAACCAAAAATGCCTCTGATCCACAGACTATCTCCAGGTTAATAATCAGTACATTGTAATAGCTCCTTATAATGTAGCAGTATTCTGGTCAGATAGTACACATTTAAATTAAAGCACATTCATAGTTGATCAAATAAAAGTATATTCGAAAGTATATCCAAAAGAAATCAAAAAGACAAAAAGAGAGTTTACAAGAATTTCAGAATCATTTTTTTGTTTTGGATGAACTAATTGAAAGATATTGGTAAATTGTAGTGGTTGGAAGTCTACAGAAGAGTTTACTAGCTCACTTATACAATATATTCCCTTTTAGGGAAATATTTGAAATTGTAAAACGTTTAGTATTTTTACTCTCTTCCACTTTGTTGTGAAATACAATTGTACTATAGCTAAAAGAATTGAAAAGTTTTCAAATAGAAATATGAAATAACAAAAGCAAAAATGTATAAAGAATAACCAAAATGTCCAAATTTTGTGATTTTAAGTTTATTAATTTCATTTATTTGCATAGAAGTTTCTAAAATCAAATATTAATTTTTCAGTAACTATTTGCATCTATAACAAAATTATAATTATGCTTTTGCTTTTTCATTAGTATTAATTTCTACAAAGTGGCTGTGCTTAACTTTTTAAAAAAATGTGTGAATTGATGTCTGTCCTTGTTTTTTGTTTCCCTCCAAAGCAGAGGTTATAAAAACTTCATCTCACTTGTAGCCTTTTCCACTTACCTCTTAATAAATGCTTTATAAGTGAATTTTAAATGAGTAGTTGTGCTATAAGTAGATCTTGAAGTTCCAGTTCAAATTAGTTGTTTGTAAGTTATCTATAAAATAAAAGTAAATGTTAAAACCAGGGAAGGAAACTTCTAAAACTATTGAATATAGATTCAAATAACTGGACATTAACTTAGATCGCATACCTCTTTATACAAAAGGAATTCACAGATGTTACCTCATTTCATTCTCAAAACAATTTTCCCAGTGGTACACAACTGGCATGTCAGTGGCTTATAACCTTGTAAGGGACATGAACTTATATCTCCTGACTAAATAAGTTTTGTTTCAATATACTATACTGCTTTTCCAACTCATATATCATCTTAAATTCTGCTTCAGAAAAATTTACATTAACCCTAGAGTCTACTATGGAAAGACTAAAGACAGAACTCTGACTAGAGTTCAGAAAAGTAAGTTTCATGTGTGGGTTTCTTTATCTGAAAATAAAGATGGTATTGTTTATATTTATGAGCCCACTGTGAAAATTAGAATTATCAGTGGGACTGATTTGGCTTTATTCAGGAAGAAAAATGTTATTTCAAAAGATGCTTTGAACACCCTAGCATTAGGAAAAATGATTATAGCACCACCCCCACTTTTTTTTTGCATAAACTGTGCTAAAATGAGCAAAGAATGGTTTCACAATCCATTTCCAAACTATAACAGGTCTGCTAACAGGCAGTATTGTAATTCTAAAATTCATGTTAATTTTGATGACTAGAAAGACAAAATGAATTGGTTTAAAATGTTACCTTTTGTTTTTGGTGGAACTTTTTGTTTGGTTTATCTTATTTAAAGATCTACCTCATTTTTCTATGAATGTACTCAGTAAAAAATTGGCTTTTCATACAACAGGGTGATTTTTAATAACTTCAGTTTTTACAAATCTGAACTTTACAGATTTGTTTAATACTTCGCGTAGTATTTTTCACAAACTTAAAAGTCAGTATTCTGTCATAGTATAGTACAAGAGATGTCACTGAACAACCCTGGATTTAACATGTTCACACAGGTATGTACTAGTGCTACATGCATGCACAGGTGAGCTTCATTAATTCAGTTCATTCACTATAAATCACCCCTGTCTGGGGGAGAAGAATACAAATGATGGGGCCATCCTATGCCTGAACATACAAAATGTGTCCCTGTCATGAACATGTTATGGAAGTACTATATACACTTTTGTCAAAATTTTATGCTGACCTACTCTGATTACTTTCAATCCTGAGCTTAAACTAAGTTGTATTGATAACTAATTTACCACAAAAGTAATTTATATGCAACAGTTTTGTTATTTAAATCCAAAAATGTATTTTATATATGTGGTTCTTACCGGTGTTTCTAATTATGAAATTTACTTTCCAAATTACAGTCTGCTGTAAATCCTGAGACTCCAAACTCATCTGTCTCCAGAGAGGCCAGCACTCAGTCCACATCTGCTACAACCAGCCAAGGCTATGTTTTACCAGAAGGCAAAATCATGCCAAATACTGTTTTTGTTGGTGGGATTGATGTTAGGGTATGGTATTCATGTTTCATTCCTATTTTAAAATACTCCATAAATAATGGGATTTTGACCCTGTACATCATGCATATCTGGAATTGGTTTTTATTTTTAACCTTTAAAATACCTTCTACAAAGAGCTATATTTGGGAATACTTGGATAAGATTACTGCCTCATCAAATCTTCTTTATAGTTGAATTGAAAATTTTGAATGCTGAATTTTCACTCTTGAAGTCACATTCTTTCGTAGATGGATGAAACCGAAATTAGAAGTTTCTTTGCTAGATATGGTTCAGTGAAAGAAGTGAAGATAATCACGGATCGAACTGGTGTGTCCAAAGGGTAAGTAAAACATAATTTATCTAAAATACAGCATCTGTAGAATATTAGAAACTTCTTAAATGTATTTTTATGTTTCTGGTATTCTTAAATATCTATCAGTGAAATTTGGTACTTATTTAATTTCATGTAGAGGATAAAAGTTTGCTGCCAACTCCTTTAATAATTTTTTTTGTGATTCTATTTAAATATTTACCTCTTCATCTACTTCAAATATGTGAATTTTATCAAATAATTGGGTTTCTCACATTTCATGATCTCCTAAAAAATTTTTTTGAGACTAGATCTTGCTATTTTTGCCTGTGGAACCGCAGGCTCACGTTGCCTGGGGTACCTCAGACTCAAGCAATCCCAGTCTCAGCTTCCCAGGTAGCTGGAATTACAGGCACATGCCACCACGCCCAGCTATTTTTTTTAACACTAGGTCTCGCTAAGTACCCCCAGTAGAACTCCAATCGCCATCCCTGACTCTGGCCGCGGCTTCCGCTTACAGGCATATGCCACCGTGCCCGGCCTTGATCTCCTAAATTTTAATCATCTTGCCATTGGTAAGGTTTATAGATAGGAATTTCCTGCTAATGAATGATACTGTCTTAATATTAGCACTTCCTGACATAGGCAAGGGTAAAAAAACAACGATATTTAATGAACATATATCAACTATATCTTATAAGCATTTGCCTCAGCATTTTATTCAGATCTTTGTCATTACTTCTGTCAGTTATCTCATAGAATATTGGAAATTATAAACCATGTACTGTTGTTTTATGATAATAATGATTTTATACTTTGCCATTCTAGCTATGGATTTGTTTCATTTTATAATGACGTGGATGTGCAGAAGATAGTAGAAGTAAGTAATCTTATGAAAACAATCTGTTTGGCTTATGGATGCAATATTTTATAGTATTGTTTGTGTCCTATATGTACTCCACCGTGTATAAAGTGTAGTGAGTATACTGTGTAACCTAAGTAATTATACAGAACTTGTTATGTATAATCTGTTTATTTTTGATTGGGCATCTAGCTTCATAAACTAGAACTAGAAAAGGTTGGAGACACAATATAAAGACTTTTGATCAAATTCTACAACATGGCTAGACACTTGGCTAGAGTAGTAATGGTAAGTAACTTCATGCTGATGAATTTTGATTTAGTGTGTTTTTATCACTGATCTTCTCTATTAGTAGGAACTGTAGAAGGCTTGAAGTGTTTACTAAATCTTGGAAGCAAACACTTGGGGATTGATTCTATTTTCATCACTGTTTTATTTTCAGTCACAGATAAACTTCCATGGTAAAAAGCTGAAACTAGGTCCCGCAATCAGGAAACAAAATTTATGTAAGTAAGGAAAGAAATTATTCTTAATAATCTATGTGTAGTTTTCCAGAGAACCAAAAATGGGATTTGTTTTCTTTTAAAGGTGCTTATCATGTGCAGCCACGTCCTTTGGTTTTTAATCCTCCTCCTCCACCACAGTTTCAGAGTGTCTGGAATAATCCAAACACTGAAGCTTACATGCAGCCTCCAACTATGATGAATCCTATAACTCAATATGTTCAGGTAAGAATGTCCTATATTTTTTTGTTGTTGTTAGAGTAATGGAAAGCTTGTAGGTTTAAGAAAATGTGTCAGTTCTTATAGCTTGCCATCAGTAGAATTATAGTCACAGTTTCTATAGTAAATGATAAAACTTTCCTTCTGAATACTTTGAGTGGTAAGAAATCTACTACTTTCATTAGAAACCTGTCATTCTAGTATTATTCCTTATTCTTTGCTAAAATATACTTCTACACGGTTTGTAAGACTTTATTGTACCCACAAAGAACATAACTTATTCCCCTTTTCCATCACCTGATAACTACTAAAATATTTGATGGCAGCTTTCCTCATGTATCTGCTTTATTTGGAGTGACTTCTCGTGTAGTTGTTGAATTCTGGATATATTTAGTTCTAGAATGGATAGGTTTTTGATGAATTAGCTATACTCTCAGATTCTCTAAGTTTTGGCCACAATTTGCCTGGTCTTGATTGCTCTAATTTCTGAAGTGGTATTTGACATACTTCTGCTGATAACATTTATCTTTTCATTCTACTTCAGTTTAAAAGGCATTTTATTTTCTGGAAAGAAAATAGAAAACTACACGTTGACTATATATTATCTCTTGATTGTCAAAGGAATCCAGAACCATCTAAAAATATTTTTTACAAATAGATATATTAATATAAGTAATAATTAATATAACTCTAATGTGGAAATCTGCCTTTAATAGAACTTTATTACCAGTGTTAAGAAAGAATTTCTGGGTGGGCATAAATAAGGTCATCTTAGATTAGCAAAATTAGCCATTTTCTTATTCATCCCTTCTTCTCCAGCCAAAGACTAACATTTGACAGAATTTTTTTCATGTAGCAAATCATTCCATTAAAATCCCACATATTTAGAAAAATATGGTTCTTTATTTTCATGTTGGGAATAATGTTATTTTTAATTTAAAAATATTACCCCCTTAATTTATCCTTTCTGTAAATTTTGTTTTCAGGCATATCCTCCTTATCCAAGCTCACCAGTTCAAGTCATCACTGGCTATCAACTGCCTGTTTATAATTATCAGGTAATTTAAGAAGCAGCAAAAGGATTGATTTTGGAATATTACTGAGGCATTTACTGATATAAATTTCTTCAAAAGTTTGTCATTTAGACTAGTTAAGGACATCTAATATTAAAGAAAAGATTAAAATTAATCTGAAATTAGAACTTTATATTATTTAGAAATAAGGGAATGCTCTCACAAGAAAGCACTTAGCAAGAAATTTTCTCTTATACCATCTTACAAGATTTGGTGTCCCTTTGTTTCGAGCACATTGTCTTCCCTCTTTTCTGTCAAATAATTGAAATGCCTGGACTCTGACTATTATAAGCTATTCTAGAAGAATAGGTTGAAATGAAATGATTCCCCAAGTCTTAGAGGACTGAATTCCAGTTATGTTTGATAAGTGTAATTTTAGGTGGCTGCTACAACATACCAGAGTTCTCTGCTATCTCCAGATTTCTGCTCATTACATATGACTATGATTCATGACCGTCTGTGGCAATAAATTAAAAGAACTATTACATTTGCATTTTCCAGAAAAAGAAAAAGTGAGGTTTATCCATGAGCATAATGGTAAAACTTCTATTTAGTTTTTTATTTTTTTTAATTATTGTAACAAGTTTAAGGAGCTAGTGCAATAATACCTCAACATTGTCACATATATTGGTGAGGATGTATAGGAATGTATAGATAATTCTTTTTTTTATTATTTAAAGATGCCACCACAGTGGCCTGCTGGAGAACAAAGGAGTTATGTTATACCTCCGGTAAGGTGATTTATCCATCTGTAGTTCCTGTTCCTTATTTAAAAGTATGTTCTGGTTTAACTGTTATATATTTCTTGACCTTTTGGTATATCATGTATGCCTTGAATTTTTAAATGTCCTGGTTACATTATGGCTTATGTTTTATTAATTCCTTATCAACCCAAGTATATGTTCCCATGGGAAAAACTGCTTTTGATTTCTCAACTTTCTGTGTTCCTAAGCAATGACTGCTCTGTGTTCAAGTGCTCTTTTACTTTTTCATAAAATCTATAATACAACAGAGATTGTATTAATGCCTATGCTGATTCTTATTCTATGCATTTACTACTATTATTGACTCTACCTCTATCCACCCATAAAAATTCTGTGGAAGAGAAGCAAGGAAATATTTTACTAAAACTGCTATGAGTTATATAGGAAAAGGAATAAAACAAAAGAAGGTACTATTTCTAAAATATCTGAGCTTTTGCTCCCTTATTTCCCATCAGGATTGGGTTTTTGGAGGTTATAATAGGAATTAAAATTCTCAGGCACTGAGAAATTCTTCCCATCTCCTTACTACATATTGGAGCTTTTTTCTGAGAGCCTTTCAAATTCTGATTATATTGAAGCTTAGTAAGACCTTTCAAATAAAAGACAGCCTTGTTTAATGTTTCTGAAATAATGTGATTGAATTTGAATATAGCCCATGTTTTAGCTTTCAATATTAGCTCACCATTTTGAAGAATAGATTGCTTAGAAGTATATTTAATGTGAGTCTCTTTAAAATTATACTTTTATCATTTTAAATGTAGGCTTATACAGCTGTTAACTACCACTGTAATGAAGTTGATCCAGGAGCTGAAGTTTTGTCAAATGAGTGCTCAGTTCATGAAGCTACTCCATCCTCTGGGAATGGCCCGCAAAAGGCAAACATCGATTTTTAAAAATATTTATAGTTTTATATTTTTCATTTTAATAATGGCCCTTGAGAAGCAAGTAGCTTTGCCCAAATTTAAATACAGAACCTGAGTAATTGACTAATAATTCATCAGTTGATATAAAGGCTAAGGAAATATCAGTAGCTTCCAACTGTCAGTGTATACATACACTTTCTGATTCAATCCTTTCCTTTTCTGTTTTCATTGCTTTTCATTTTGTATCGTACTTTAATACATTTGTATTAACATGATTTGACATAATGAAATGGGTAGGTCTCCTCCAAAAAGAGGGATTCACATGTTTATATCTATCTTGTCTTTCACCAATTGCAACCTTTGTTTAGCTAAGTAGCAATACACAAATGTATTGCATATAATTTTCTCTTCATAACATTATATGTTACCAACTTTAAAAGTAGAGGAGACAGTGGGAATAATTGAAATGCTGATATCAGAAGGCTTGTTTCTTTTATCATTAGAGCAGATTCCTATCATTACAGTATTCTCACATTTTCTTGGACAGGATTATTAAAATAGTTGCATACCAGTGAAGGATTCCCAATGGAGTGTTTGAACTTTGTCCATGTGTTTCTCAATAGAGAAATGTTGAGATTTAATGAACTTTAGTACAAAAAGAGTTCCCTGATTTGATCATGATTTAAAATTTGAAAGAATATAAAATAGTTTACAGTAAAGAGTTATTATCAGGCTTTGTCCTGGATATTTATTTCTTGAAACATTGATTTCACTGTTTCTTATCTAGCAGGGAAAATTAAAGAGCCTTAAGTGACTGTGTTTATAGGGTTTTAATAAACAGGTTTTAAACCAATAATCTATCACAAAGTTGCTAAGAAGATTCATAATTTGACAGAAAACTTGTATACTAACTAAGTAATATGTGGTAAGAAATACATTAAAATTCTTTAGGCATAGGATATATTCATTAAACTTTCAACATATAAACTTGTTAATTGGGAATAAAAGGAAGAATCATCTTTAGATTACTGAAAACTGTGTTTCAGAAATCTGTGGACCGAAGCATTCAGACGGTGGTATCTTGTCTGTATAATCCAGAGAACAGAATGAGAAACTCTCTTGTTAATCAAGATGACTACTTCAAGGTATGAAAAGAATAGAACGCAAGATAAAAAGCATATTTCTAAGCATCTTTATTTTTGTGGTATATATATATATATATTATATATTATATATATATTATATATTTTATATATTATATATTTATTATATTATATATATATATATTGAGATGACAGGGCATTTAATTAAAATCTAAATATTTGACTATAACCCAGTTAACCAATGTGACTGAATTTTGCCTGACAGTGTATTTTATGATGCTCATATCTTGACAGGGTATAGTTTGTTCTTAACTAAGCAATCTATAGCAGAAGCTTATCATTGAAAGCGTTTGTGAAAGAAGAGAGTTGGGAGAGAATATTGGCTTGACCAAATCAAGAAAAGGAAACTTTAGATATAGAAAGCAGAATGTAAGAATATGAGGATATTGGGCTAAAGAGAAGAAACTGATCGCTCAGATGACATACCTGTGCGATGAGGTGGGAGAAGAGGCAGTGAGAAGCAGTAAAAAGACTGACTAGAAAGAATTGGAAGTTGATTCAGAGTTGCTAAAGTAGAAGAGAGAGTGAGTGTTTAATTTAGCAAAATTCTGGCCTCTGCCCCTGGTTCTGATGCCTTGGACAGATTACTTAAATCTTCCTGAGACCCCACTTTGAACAAATCTAAAATGAGGCAACATAAATTACAGGTCTCTAAGATCCCTTTAGTTTTGAGTCTGTGAATACAGGATGGTCACTCTAGTGGACATGAGAGTGGCATGGAAGGAAGCTGGAGCTGTGCTTTAAGTAAAGGGAAGTTTCTCTCTAATAACAGGTTTGTTGAAATATAATTTACATGCCATACAGTTTACCCACTTAAAATGGTGGTTTTACCTTGGGCTGATTAAATGTTGTTGTTTTAATATGAATATGAATGCTTCAAGGAAGTAGATACTGTTTTCAAGATAAATGCTACTTTTTGTTGTCTTAATCCCTTCATAGTCTTTCATTTGTGACTACTTTTTGTGGCCTAAAGCTAGTAGGATATTTTTCTTTTGACATTACATAATTTTCAAGTCATCCTTTATATGACACCTGAATTTAATCCACAGGAAAAGGCACACTATAACTACATAGAAAATGCTATGATGTGTTTACTGGTTTATTCATTCCTGTACCTCTGTTCTTCATTTCCTTCTGTCTGCACATCTGTAGGTAACAAAGTGGAAGGGAAATTTGGCTTGTATGTAATTTTATTTTAACATCTAAACAATGAAATCTCTTCATCACAGATAAAGATATACCCTTAGTGTGTCAAGACTTAATATCTTTTCACCTAAAAGCATAGGGTTTCAGATCAGAAATCCTAAGCTGTGACCAGAAATCTTTTTTATTAAGTAATATATATGTATATAGTAATATACATATATATTACTTAATAAATATATATGTATTATATATATATGTGTGTGTGTATATATTTCACATCATTGTAATCTCTGGGGGTCACCTACCACCTCCCCTCCCTGACCACTCCAGCTGGTCCCCACCCTTCAGTTGTGTACTTTCATTTGGTTGTGTGACCAGAAATCTTAGGCTGTGATTTCTACCAGATGTCACTTGAAATAGTAAAAACAGTGCTTTTAAAAATTACATACATTTTCCACAAGCTGTCTTTGGGATATCTGCCAGATCATTAATGAAGAATCTGCATAACATGATACTGATTTTAAGTCCTCAGTTTCTGAGTTTGCTGAGATTTCCTTTATAGTTTAAAATTTTGATTAAAACTAATCATTGGTATATTGATATAAAAATTCACCTTATGCATTATAATTTTTAAATTTTGCAATTCTTAGGTCAGTGATAATAGGAAAATTTCAGTGCAGTTAAAAAAAGGACTGTTTCTTTCTTTTCTAGGATAAAAGAGTGCATCACTTCAGAAGAAGTCGGGCAGTACTTAAATCTGTTTGATCCTCTCTGCTGTTTAGTCTCATGAGAAGTTGCTGAGTTTGAATATTAAGAAGAGGCAGCAAGTTTTTGACTATTATAGAAATTTAATTCTGAATTTTGATAGATCAGACTTCCTTTATAAGTTGTATTAGATTGTGTAGTTTAACTTTGCATTGATACTGTTTTTCATAAGATGTTTAATTGGATACTGGTTCTTTGTTGAATAAATAGTTAAAAGTAAATAATTGAGATTGAAAGCAATACAACATTTCTGTAAGAATTTTTTAATTGAAATTGATATTTTTAAGAGTTTATAGTATTAATTTTCAAAAGATTATTTTAGGAAATAACACTGTTTTGAAAGGTTGGAATTTTAGTCGTTTGAATATACAAGCATTTCACTTCTCCAACAAGTACCTGTGAAAAGTACAATATTTACAATATGCTTTACACTTACAATTTGTCTAGAAATTTACCATAAAAACAAAGTTTTTAAAACTGCATTTTTAATCAGTGGAACACAATATATACTTACTGAAGTTGTCCTTGTCTAAACCCAGTAAAACAGCTTCTAAGCAAGCAGTCCAATCAGTGGGTATGTATTAGCTCAAAATATTTTCTCTTTTATCTAGAATCCACAGATAGCTATTCAATTTAATTGAGATGGTATTAGGATAACTCAGTTTCTAGGCCTATTTTTATAAATCCAAGACAAGTTAAGGTAAGATTTAGGTACATAAACTTCTCAGTGAGTTATCCTTCCCCTCCCCCTTTTTTTCTAATTTTTTCCCTTAAAATGCTAAACTTGATGACTTTAGCTTAAATTGTGCAAAATATTGTTATAAAAGAAGACTGAAACTTTTTTATGTCACTAAAGGTTAATCAGAGTATCTGAAAGGAATTATTTTTATAAAAGCATTAAAATACTAGGTATTTGTTATAGAGCATGTAAAGTTTTTGGTTATAGCTTGCATTTTCCTTTAAAAAGTAAAATACATTTAGGAGAGCTTTGAAATTTCTAAACAGTAAGAATAGTTTCACTAGCATGCCCCAAAATATGCTTAGAGTTACCAGTCCGCTTTTAGGTTAGCTAGTCTTCTCATTGGACACTGATTGCATGCCATGACAGAACATCCCACCAGAGCCCCTCCACTTTCCCCACAGTATGAAAGTCAATGCTTCTCATTCTTCTAGGAACAGGGCCCTGGAACTGGTGATTTAAAGAAACAAAGCAGTAGTATAAGCAGCTAAGCCTTCAAAAGGATGCTACCACTAGTGCCTTTCTCTAGGGAACGTGTGTTAGCAGTATTTGCCTGCGTGGACCAGAGTGTAAAGTAGCTTTTTCTCATGCCTCTCTGCTCAAGCATGGAGGTTCTGTTTATCTCTAACCTAATACAGCTACCATACATGTATTCATTAGTGCCCATTTTTGTTCTCTAATCCCCCCCCAAATTTTCATTTTGAATCTGAAGGAACTTGTATTTTAACTTAAGCATTCCAGGGAAGAGGGCTTTCTTACATCACAGAATTTGAAAGTGCCCAGAAATTTATCCATTAAATTTCTCTATGTGTGTGTGTTCTTTTACATTCTTTCAAGTGTCATTTTGTGATTAAATCTCCATATAAATGATACCTAAATTCTAAAAACCTAATTTTAAGTATCTCAGTATGACCTTTAAAATGCTGAGGGAATAAATTTATTATTTTTGTTATATTTGTTGGACTTGAAATATTTTAAAAAGAAGGCTAGACGAGACAAAATCCTGAACCTTTCGAAATGAAAATTAATTTTAAGTTTAGAAATAAATTTAAATGTTACCTATTGCTGATACTGTCTTTTCATAAATAAATAAATAGAAATAAGGAAAGTTTCCCCCCAAAAGTGTGTTTGATCTACTTATTCATGTCATATAATCTAAAGGAATCGTGGGAAGTTGGGTAGGCAATGTATGTAAAGTAGAAATATTGTTTTGTTTATTAATCGGTCAGTTACTAGCTTTTAATATCAAATTTTGGTGCGTTGTATTTCTTAGGGTTTCTCATTGAAATCAAGACATGGGTTCTCATGAGCAAATAATGGTTTTTATGTTAAACTGTTACTATGTTGACTCATACAGTAGGTTCCTCGGGGAAGCAGCAGGGCAGTTCCGAGTGGAATATGACTGCAACCTGTGAAGTCCCTCACCTTCTGGACCTTGTGTACTGCACACTTTGAGCATAATCTCTGCAACCCTTTTATTTTGGGATTTTACTGCTGTTGATAATAGAGCTTCACTCTTCATACTGCATTTACTTCCTGGGAGGTTACATCCCAAAATAGCACTTACCACCTCTTTGCCTTCTAGCTCTAGTACATCCAATTCCATATAAGCTAAGGCCACAGAGGAAATTCTTCACTTTTGACATTCCTGTGCAGCATTTCATAAGTGACTTATTACTATAAAACTAATTATGATACCAGAATTCTGCAAGATTGACTTCCTTCTGAATCACCAAAGATTCCATTTTGATATTTTAAAGTATAACTGCTAAAGATGAATAGTCCTTAAATGTGCATATACACATCTGTGTACACACCTGCCTACTGTCTAATCATTACCCATAGCACTTGATTCGTTCTGACAAAGATAAGTAAGTTTCTAATATTTAGAGACCCCCCCCCCCAGAAAAACTAGACTACATATAAAACAGTTGCTTTAAACCTATTTAGTTTTGAGAAATTTGATACAATGCTTTTTTTGTGAGAAAGTACAAGCTATGGAAAAATCAAGGTACTCCAAAAAAGATGGGTCATGTACCTTTAAGAAATATTCTACCAGACTTTATTTTCTTTTTCTAAACAGTATTTTTGTGATTGTTGAAAATAGTGACTCAATATTATCATCACGAAACTGCACAATTGACTTTTAAAAGCACACAATCAACAACAGTTCTCTGTGATTATAAAGCATTTTACCCATTTGTCTAAAACTCTCTTGGTGGTCTTTGAGGGTGAGCACATAAAAATGAACTGCCACACTGCTTCACTGTCTTGCCTGCCTTCAGGGCTGTGATTTGAGCACCTAATAAGCAGCCATAAGGCAGCATGTCACTGGAGCTCACTGCTCTCACAGCAATAGACAGGGTGAGAACATAGGGGAGCAAAGAGGCAGTATTTCCCATTGACCAAGTCTTGCAAGTAGGCCCAGCTGTTGAGACTGATGGTTTGAAATCCCTGAAACACTTCTAGATGAGGCTTGCTCCCACACATACTTGGATAACTCTGTTTGCCCTTCCCAGCATTATTTGTTCTATGTCTTTCTGTGTGTGACTGAATTTTGCTCACGGCCCATCAGACTTGAGTTTTCCATCTGTAGACAGTACATTTGATGGTAGAAAATAACATAAGTTCAAACTATAAATGTGTGTTTTTGAATGCTCGTGCAACATAATTCAATCTGCATAGCAAAGGATTGCTAGGTAATTCTGTACTGCATTTAGAGTTAAAAACATCTGTCCAATAGAGCTGTAGCTATGGGCCAATTCCAAGAAAATGCAAAAAAAAATAGTCTCCATACAGAAGTTGAAGCTCCTCGGTAGCTATATTTTATGTTTTTAATTGGCCTGAAACAGTTTTCCAGTTGAGTCTAGTCCACATAGAGGCTATCTCATGGTACTTACAGGGTGCTTCCAGCAAGGCTTTGTGCCAGGAATGCACCTTCCCCCACATACCAAATCCCCGATACCCAGTTCACTAGGTCTTTAGCAATAGAACAAATGCTCGCAGAACTGGGATATTGGGGGCGTGAGAGTGCTTTATAAATGTGAAGCACTAGTAACATTTCACCTAGTTTGAAAGTTGGAAGTTTTAAAATCTTTAACCAAAGATTTTTTTACAAATAAACATACAAGTACGTTTCACAGAAGTATGTTAAGGTTCTGATCAATCAGGGAAATGCAAATCAAAACCACAATGAGATACCATCTTATACCAGTAAGAATGGCCCATATCAAAAAAATGGGCAACAAGTGCTGGCGTGGATGTGGAGAGAAAGAAACACTCTTATACTGCTGGTGGGACTAGTTCAGTCACTATGGAAAGCTGTGTGGAGGACCCTTAAACTACTGAAGATGGAACTACCATTCAATCCAGCAATTCCACTGCTAGGAATCTACCCAAAGGTTACAAAAACTAATGCAAAAAGACACCTGTACCCCTGTTTATTGCAACACTATTTACAATAGACAGGATATGGAAGGAACCCAAATGCCCCAAAATAACAAATGGTTCAAAATAGGCGAATGTGGTGTATGTACATAGTGGAATATTATACATCAATGAATGAGAATTCCTGCTATTCCATAGCTTCACCAAGCTTCGGTGTTGTCAGTGTTTCAGATTTTAGCCATTCTGATAGGTATATAGGGGTATTGCCTAGCTGGCATTTTTCTGATGATATATGATGTAGACCATCTTTTCATATATTTACTTGCCATCTGTAGGAATTAGGAGAAATAACTCAAGGTCTTTGACTCATTTTGAAGACAGGAAAAACAAGCTACTCCAGAAAACATTATCCCCATAAGAGAAAACATTATCCCCATAAGAAGTGTTTAATTCTCCGAGATAGTTTTTCTGGAAGCACATTTTTAAAATTGTTCAAAATAATGATTCAATGTTATTATTCTTAACCACCCTTCAAAAAGAGTTCTTGGTATCTTTTGGCTAACAGTTGTTAATTGTGTTCATTACATGTGTCTTTTGCAAATATTTTCTCCCAGTCAGCAGAAGTTTTACATTTCAGCCGAATCAGCATACTATTTCTTTAATGGATTGTGCCTAAGTAACTTAGGTGGTATCTCTAAAAAGTCATCTCCAGACTAGTGGTTATCTAGATTTCCCCCTACGTTATATCCTAGGAGTTTTTTAGTTTTGTGCTCTACATTTGGCTTTTTTGGCTCTACAAAAGACTTTTTTGACTCACTGTATTGTTTTTACTCTTTTCTTAAAGATCGACTGGTCATATTTATGTGAGTCCCTTCCTGGGCTATTTGTTTTCCTTGATCTATTTGTTTTATTCTTTTACCAATATTTGCACTAGGTTTAGTCCTGAGATGGGATAGTGTCCTTCTTTCAATACTGTTCTCATTTGATAGTGTTGGCTGTTTTGGGTCTTTTGTCTTACTTTATTAATTTTAGAATCAGTCCAATTTACAAAACAGCTTGCTGTGATTCTGAATGGGATTGCATTTAGATCCAGTTGGGAAGAACTTAACATCTTAACAATATTGTGTTCTCATCTTTCCTTCCTTCCTACACAAATGGAATATTCCATTTATTTAGTTCTTCAGGGATTTAATTCATTAGTTTGGTAGTTTTTCTCATACACATCTCGTATGCACTTTGTTAAGTTTATACTCCAGTATTTTATTGGTGCTGATGTAAATTGTGTTGAGTTTTTAATTTCAAGTGCATTTGTTAATTGCTCCTGTGTCGGAAAAGTTAACTTTTGTCTATATGACTTTGAGTAGGACAGTGATATGACCCAGTTCACATACTTAAAGGGACACTCTGGATAATGGGTTAGGAGCAGAATGTTGGGGTGCCAGGGCAAAGGCAGTCCTTGACACAGTGATTGTAATAGCCTTCATTTCTACCTCTTCCCCCACTGGCCTATAGAACTGAAGAGATCAGAGAGTTTCCTGACTCCTTTCTTCCTTGCACAGTTTCTGGCAGAGGGTCTAGTGTCAGTGTGAAGGTCCTGAGGGCCCCTTTACTGAATGGGAAAACAAAGCCAATATTTTGCAGAAAAGAAAAATCAGAACTTGGGAAGTTCAAGTGATGACTCATCAGAACAGGGTCAGCACCAAAACCAAGCCAGGCTCCTAAAACACCCTGGGACAACAGGCAAATAGTACCTAGAAGACAAAATAGAGACGAGTGAAGATAAGTGGCCAGAGATGGATTTTGCACACTTCCAATATAGGCCAAGGCTTTTTGACTTCCTGTGGTGATCATGATAATAGGTAATCCCAGGAGGTCAAAATGCCTCAGTCTATTATAAAAGTGCAAAATCCACCTCTGGCCACATGTTCTTTTCTAAATAACTTGAATTTTCTATAATAATGTAAAATTAACTGTGGGGGGTGAGGGGGGATGGGTGGGAGTGGTCAGGGAGGGGAGGCGGCAGGTGAACCCCAGGGAATACAAAGATGTTGAAATATATATAAGTAAATTGTTTTTTAAAAATAATAAAACTGAGCCAGGCACGGGTGTCTCGTGCCTGTAAGCTTCAGCCTATGAAGCGACTGGGGCTAGGGATCACTGTTCGAGTCTTGCCTGGGACACCTAGTAGCGAGACCTAGTTCCAAAAAAATAGCTGGACGTGGTGGCACGTGCCTGTAATCCCAGCTACCTGGGAAGCTGAGGCTGGGGATTGCTTGAGTCTGTGGTACCCTGGGCAACGAGAGAACTGCGGTTCCCCAGGCAAAAACAGCGAGACCTAGTCTCAAAAATAAATAAATAAAATAAAAATAATAAAACTGCATCCTCTTCTCACTTAGATCATCTTGAGACAAACTAGTCAAAGTCACTGTTGGAGCCTTGAGTTGGCCAAGATATAAAATGAAAATAATTTAGGCTCCACAGGAATTCAGATTCTGGCTTAGACTTTGCTGTGTTCTAATCAGTGAGACTAATGAACTACACACACCATAAGCTTAAATACTAGGAAGTCAGGTTGTTCCCAGAACTAGAAGCAAGTATTTTAAGTGTTAATCAAGTTTGCCTTGTTGCTCAGACTTGATCATTATAAAATCATGTCTGTTCGATGATTGGCTAAAAAAAATGGTACATATGCACAATGGACTACTACGCATCCATCAAGGAGGACAAAGACACGTCATTTGCAGCAACCTTGATGGAACTAGAAAGACTCATATTAGCAGAAATAAGTCAAAAATAAAAGAGAAGTACAGGATGGTCTCACTTATATGATGGATATAGGGAAAAACAAACAAATAAGAAAAAATGAAAACTACCAATGTGACTGAACCACTGAGCGAGAGAGGATGAGGTGGAAGAAGGTGGGGGAGATGAAGAGCACAAAAGATCAGGATAGTTAACAAATGTTAATGAAGTGGGAAAGCCCCAGGGTACACAATAATGGACTAATGTAATATAAATATACATACATATGCAAAAAAACCAAAAAACACATTTACCAGATATCGGAAGAGAACAACGGGCCAAACAGCCATCAACTGAACATCAACTTAACCAACAAATGGCAGAAAAATGGGAGATGGAGTGACTGGAGTGGGGATATGGAGGGGGGGACTATGGAGGGAGAAGGAGGGATCAATTAATGCACAAATGTGACACATCAATAAAATGAATTTTTCAAATAAAAAAATAAAAGAAAATCATGTCTGCTCGTGTACATATTAAAAAAAAATCTTAAAAAAATAATAATTGGTAGATACCCCAAACACAAAAACACTGACAATCATCTGACTCCTATTGCCCTGAGAGAGGTCAGATGTGGATGGAAGAGGGAGTCAGTGAGACTCTCTTTCACATCAGACAAGCCCCTTAATCTGCTAAGAGCCCTTTCAGAATGCGACTGTCTGAGTGCACAATTTAGAAGACTAGAGAGAATAAGGTACTAATCTTAATGCACAATTTAAAAGACTAGAGTGACTAAGGCACTATTGTAATTGTCATACCTTAAAGCCATTTGTCTGAACTCAAAGCTCATGTTTTGCAACCCATTATTATTTGTTTTTCAAATTTGGGGGGGGGAAGCAACAAGCAAAAAAAAAGAAAGAAAGAGAAAAAGAAAAAGAAAAGAAAAAAATGTAAAAGCAGAAGAAATAAAATTTTAAATATTTGGCACTGGAAATATAATAATTAACCAGCATATGCATGCATGCTGTGGTTTCCCAGCCCCTGTGGTCCTCTATATCTTTGTACATCCTTCCAGGGCGGGAACTGTTATTAATCTCAGAATGCCCTGCATGCAAGGCCTGCCCCAAAAGAGATGTTCTCTGGAGTTGTGGAATGAATGCAAATTTCCTTTGTGAGCCATAGTTCATATTATCTCAGTTGATACCACAGGGGCCTTGGGAATGACAAGAATACAGGTTCTAGCTGAAGGGAATTTCATCTCTTTCCTGACTGGCATTGTTCTGGCTCCCAGGAGGCCAGGAATCCTTGCAAGAGATTTTTAAGAAGCCTAAATGAAAGTCTATGGATTTGTACCCAACCTTAGCACTTTACAAAAATGGAGCCTTTCCATGTAGGAGTTTTAGTTAAGAATTGGTGATATTGCCACTTTTACCTGATAAGAATTCAACCTGGCCTTTTGGTTCCAAGGACAGTTGCTTGGCATATGGCTTGTATCACTCTCAGGAAAGCCTCTTTGAAAACTTGTACACAGGATAAACCTCGAAGAAGTATTGGGGCTTGCTTCCAAAACTTTCTATTTTTAATCATCACAGAAAAAACATCGGGAGTGAATGACTTAAAGCCATTTGGTTAAAAATGACTAGCTTCAAAAATATCTGTTGTTATTTTTAACTTTCGCTCAAATCAAGTTTTAATAAGAAAGTTTCACCCATAGCCCCATCATGCCAACACACACATTTTTTTTCTTGCAATATTTTTTTCTAGTTCTTGGCTGAAATGCACACATAATAAAGGTTAAGCACAAGTTTTCCGTTTTCTTTATTCAGCATTAGACAATAAACACTTTCACAATGATTTCTAAAATACTTGCATGGTATTCTGACTAGCAGATTACTGCACTGTATAAAACCATTACCCAAATGATAGATGCTAAGTTGGCTCCCGTTTTTCCCTGAAATTGAATTGGGTTGAACAAGGATGTTATTACTCATTGACTTTATTTATGAATTTATTCCAATGGTAAGCAAAATTTTAATTGACTTTATCTTCTTTCAGGTTCCGTGGCCTTTTGAGTTGTAACTGATTTAAGGTAAACAGCACCTATTGAATTTCCAGCGTGGTAGGTTTAAACACAGCACATGCCCAGAAAGTCATCAACATAGCACAATAACCTCTCCCTTCAGACTCTCCCTGCTCACCTCCTCCCCAAGCAACCCTGACCTACTTTCTGTCATATAGATTAGTCTGCATTTTCTCAAGGTCTACACTCATAGAATAATGTGGTATATACCCTTTCTTGACTGCTTCCCTTACTCACCATAATTATTTTGACATTGATCCCATGTTGTATGTTCCTTTATATTGTTGAATAATAATTTTTTTTTTTTTTTTTGAGACTAGGTCTCGCTATTTTTGCCCGTGAAACTGCAGGCTCTTGTTGCCCAGGGTACCACAGACTCAAGCCATCCCCAGCCTCAACTTCCCAGGTAGCTGGGATTACAGGCGTGCGCCACCACGCCCAGCTATTTTTTTGGAACTAGGTCTCGCTACGGGCCCCAGGCGGGACGCGAACCATGATCCCTAGCCGCGGCCGCTTCATAGGCTGAAGCTTACAGGCACGAGCCTCCGTGCCCAGCTTTGTTGAATAATATTTCACTGCATGAATATGACAACAATTCTTATCTATTTAGCTGTTGATAAATATTTGGATTGTTTCCAGCTTATGCAAACATTTATTGGGGCCTTATGTAAACCAATAAATGTTGCCATAGACATTTCTCTATAAGATTTTGTATGGGCATATGTTTTCATATCTCATGGGTAAATATGGAGCACAATGGCTGGATCATATGGTAGATTTATGTTTGACACGTTAAGGAGCTGCCAAGCTACTTTCTATTTTACATTTCTATCAGTAGTCTATGAGAGTTTAACTTCCTCCACATCCTGGCCAATTCATGGCATAGTCATTCTTTAGTTCAGCTTTTCTAATGGATGTGTGTAGGGAGCTGAGCGTGGGAAAGTGAAGAAGGATGAAAGAGAGAGATTGAAACCCAGCTAAAGAGGCCCGGACTAATGTAAGCGTGAAACATTTAGTGAGTGTATGAGGTTTTAGAAAGCTTTTTATACAGTTTAAAAGAATGGTTTATTGCCAGGCACGGTGGCCCATAGTGAGACCTACTTCCCCCCAAAAATAGCTGGGTGTGGTGGTGTGCACCTGTAATCCTAGCTACCTGGGAAGCTGAGGCTGGGGATTGCTTGAGTCTGTGGTACCCTGGGCAACGAGAGCCTGAGGTTCCACAGGCAAAAATAGTGAGAACTAGTCTCAAAAAAAAAAAAAAAATAAAATAAAAGAATGGTTTGCACTGTGTTAAACAGGGGGTGGAAGAAGTGGTTTAGAAAAAATTAGATTAGGCAAAACACTAGTTCCTGTGGAATATATGGGGGCAGGGGATTCATACATTAACTTGCTGTTATCTCTTAGGGAATGTCTTTAAGGGTTAATATTGGAAGAATGGAGAAGGACTATGTTAATTCTATCTTCAGTTTTCTGAAACTAGATAAGGTAGTGAATGAAGTTACTGTGGCTCCTAACAGATGTTTGTGGTAAGGATTTGGAACATCTTGTATTTATTTGCCATCTGTATCTCTTCTTTGTGGAAGCTTCTATTCAGATCTTTTGCCCATTAGACAATGGTCTATTGATTCATTTGGGGGTTCTGCATCGAAATTTTTAGAAATCTTTGTTTATTCTCGATGTAAGTCTCTTACCAGATATATTTTGTGCAAATATTTCTCTCCCAGTCTCTAGCTTGTTTTCTCAATCTCTCAGTTGTGCCATCTGAGGAACAACGTGTTAAATTCTGATGAAATCTATTATTTTGTTCTTTTACCAATAGTAATTTTGGTGTAATAGCTTAAAAAACTTACCTACCCCAAGGTCATAGAATTTTTCTCTTAAATTTTCTTCTAACAAGTGCTGGCATGGATGTGGAGAGAAAGGGACACTCTTACACTGCTGGTGGGAATGTAAACTGATCCAGTCACTATGGGAAACTGTGTGGAGGACCCCCAAACTACTGAAAATGGAACTGCCATTTGACCCAGCAATCACTCTTCTGGGAATCTACCCAAAGGAGACCTCAGTACTCATACAAAGGAACACCTGTGCTTGGATGTTTACTGCGGCACTATTTATAATTGCAAGGCCATGGAAACAAGCCACATGTCCCAAGACAGATGAATAGATGAAAAAGATGTGGTATATATACACAATGGAATATTACTCATCTATTAAAAATAACAAATTTGATGAATTTGTGATAACTTGGATAGACCTAGAATAAATCATATTAGCAGAAACCAGGAAGAAAAAGACAAAAAACCAAATGATCTCACTAATATATGGGATATAGGAAAAACAAGCAAAAGGTCAGGAGGAAAAGTCAGAATAAGCTAACAACCAAATTATAGTACCCAACTGGTAGGGGTGGGGAGGAAGGTAGGGAGCGCTCAGGAAGGAAAGGTGGGGGGTGATCCCTGAAGAATACAAAGATGTGAAATATATCTATAAATAATAATAATAATAATAATAAATATGAATGCAAAAAAAATGTCTTCTAGAAGTGTTACAGCTTCAGGTTTTACATTTAGGTCCATGTCCTTGGATGTCACTCTGAGAAGAAGGCTGGAAAGGTACTTCCCTCCCCATTTGTAAGTAAGCAAACAGGCTCATCAGGAAAGGTGTCCTCTCCACATCCCGCCACAATTGAGTGTATCTGCAGGATCTGACTTTCTGGCTGGTGCTATGAGACCTGGCTGCTGGAGGTTGCTTTAGGAAAAGCTGGTACCTCCAGAACGAGATGTCTCAAGTACAGGAGAGAGGGAAGGGGGTAGGAAGGGGCAGGCTCTGTGACCTCAGACCCTGCTGCTGTTCCTGTCACCAAATTCCCAGTTTCCACCCCCCTAAACCCCACAGAGAACAGGCTCTCTCTCAGCACCCCCTTCTCACACCTCAATAGAAATGAACAGCAGAGATAGCAAACTAAAGACCTACTGACTGAATTTAGTCCCTTGTATGACTTACTCAGCGCCTGTTTACAAAATTGAGCCAATAGCAGGAGATCCCACACCGGTAGTTGTTTCTTTTGGCAAACAAAAACTAGCCATTATTGGTGGGCCTGACAATAACCTTCCCCAGAGACCTAACAAGATCCACACAGAACCCACAACTCCCTATCACCTTTCCAACCTCAAAACCGCAGTCAACTGTCATTTTTGTCATGCGCACACTTGTTTCCCTTGTTTTTAAGAAAAGTACCTCTGAACCCGCCAGGCACCAGAAGGAGGAAGATAGAAGATGTAGGGTCACAAGATTTTATTACATCTTGACTGGAGCCATTATCTGAGAACTTTGGCTCACAATCCCACAAAGGTTTCCAGAACCTCCCTTTATTTTTTTTTAACCCAGGATGATCATTTAATTTATTAGATAATAAATTGAATTGAAATGTGTCTCATAGTTATGTAGATAATCACACAGGAGTGGGGAGGGTATATGACTTGAATCCATCTTTATAATTGTAACTTGGAGAAAAAAAAACCTAAAAGATTAGGGGTTGCAAAGTAAAAAAGTCAAACTAAGATCACAAGTGACACAAGTTGTTGAAAAACATTTGAAAATCTCTATCTCACCCCTAGCACTGACCTCTGTAACTTCTGCATTTTCACCAATTAATATGGAATGTTGATATGCTAACTCCAAGCTCTTACCAGCTCTAAAAGGAGGAAAAAAGTTTTACTGTATCAATGTATGAAAAGACTTTGATTAATGTAAAGTATACTATTTTTCCTATTTTGTAGGCAATATTTTAAAAAATTCTATAGTGTGTGCAGAAACCAATATCATAAGAAAAGGAGAGAGATAGGGATTAACATACAGTATTGATGAGCATATAAATTTGTACATATAATGTACAATTCTTTGGCAGAAAGTCAATATTTGTGAAAAATTGAAAAAGAAAGTTACAAAAAATATGTACAATATGATCTGGATAACAAAAGAAGGGAGGGTTGATGAACCTTCCATTTTGTCTTCATGTATGTATATGTATATATGCATAGAACAACCTGAAAGAGTATAGATTGAAAGTGGACCATGGATAGTCAAAGAAAGCAAGAATGGGTATGATGGCATGAAATAGGAGCATTTCCTGCTCATTTAGAAAAATTCTTTTGTAGTTTTCTTTTTCTTGCTAAAATTATTGGAGGGCTCAAAAAACGAAGATGGTGCATGAGTGGAAAGGTGATGGGAGAGCATCGGGGTAGACAATGATGCAATGTATATGTATATAGATAGATATTTAAGTGCAAACAATAAAAAGTGAATAAAAATTCAATTTGGGGGGAGACGCTATGAGACTATGTAAACGCACTATGCCTATTAAACGTTTATCCAGAACCTCCCTTTAAGTGAGGATCCCAGATTTCAGAAAGACTGAGGGCCTTGTCCAAGGTTTCACACCTAGTTAAAAGCAAACACAGAATGTGAAGACAGAATCTCATCCAACTCAGAAATCCCCACAAACTGCTAGAGTTTGCGCCCCTTGTCACAGGGGGTACAGCTGGTGCAAACAGCCCTGTGTAATCTGCAATAGAACCACGAGGTGGCGTGCTAAACCAACAAAGCTTTCCAAGACAACGCCTGTGTGGACATTGGGTTTTCTTCCATTATTACAGGATTTGAAGTCAGAATGCTTTTCTCTCTCTTTTCTTTCTTTCTTTTTTTAATGGCCTTTCAGCACGCGATATAGCGTGGCTTTCATGCCAGGCGTAAAATGAAATTTGCCTTAATCCATCGCCTAGGGAGAAAGTGTTTATGTGTCACAATTGACATCTGTTAAATTTTAAGTGAAGTGCGCAAACAATAAGAAGGTCTGAAATACAGGCTTTGTTCAAGAAGTCCTGCAGACACTGATCAGCTGCTCTGTGCAATTAGGACTAAAATGAGCACCTTTTCTTCCCCAACAAGTGCTGCTGAAAACTCAGTGAGGGAAACAGGCTAGGATGAAGGGACTTGTGTTCCTTGAGGTTAACACTTCTGTTTCAAGTTCAGGCAGATTGTCTGGGCACAGCAGGGAAACTACTCTGCCAGCTCCATTGTACCTGCTTCTGCCAGAGGGCCCTGGGGGAGCCCAGCTGCCCCCTCCTAACCTGCCACTTTGCTTTGCACAGTGTTAGAAAGTGCGAGGAGCTTCATCCAGAACAAGGAGATGAGTTTTAGCTTAACATCAGCATATTACAAGGCAACTCTCCTGTCAAATACATTAGTTCTTTGTGTTCCACACTAGCAAGGCATTTGGAAACAATCCTTGCAAAGTTAGCCCTTGCTATCTACTATTCAAACTCCTTTATTAAAAAAAAGAATGAGTACATATGCAATTTTTATAGGCAGATTAAATATCAGCAGTTGGTTCTTTGTAAAGCTATACTGAGACCATCCAATAAGAATATGAAACCTTGTCTATGAAAACAAATATCATTGTAAATTGGGTTGTTTAGGGTACTGGGTTTTTTTTTTTTTTTTTTTTTTATAAATGTTGGGGTAGGCAACTTTTCTAGTTTCCCTGATCTTTATAATTGGTTAGGTTATGTTGTTACTAATTAGTGCTTCCTAAATAACCTCGTATTTATTTTCCCATTTGTTCCCTTCCCTGAATACAGCCCCTTCCTACACACAGTTGAGTTGAGCCCATGGCTGATTTCTGGCAAATGGCAGTGTGTTGGAAATGGTGGGTCACAGTCTGGGGTATTTAGTTCTTGACAGAACTTTCCATCTCTCTTGAGATTCTGGAGGCAATGGACTCCTGCTAGTGTTTTTCCAAGATGGCGGAAACAGCATGGAAAGCAAATTCTCTTTAACTTCCTGCACTGGACAAGAGAGAGAAATACATTTTAGCTGTGTTGCCTGGTTGAGATTGGGCTTTACTTGTTATTGCTGCAGAATCTTCCTGTCCAGAAGGACAGAACCTTTCCTTTGCTCACTGACATCTAGGTACCATGCAGAGACACTGTGCCGGCCCTGTCGTGAGGACTCAAGAAATTTTTGTTCATCATATGACTAATTTTGATAAACTTCCTTTTGATTGTTTGAAATACTTCATTATCTTTGCTACTCAAGCTGACCTTTTTAGTTAGCTAGTTTGAGCTGAGACCTGCAATAATCAACTACCATGACCACATAACACAGCCAAGAAATGTTCGCATGTCTCTCCCATGTCTCTTTCTTTTTTCTGGAATCAACTCTTTTTTTTATTTTCTTTTATTTTCTTTTCATAGGTTGATTGCTCTTCTTTTCAATTTCTTCTTCTTTTGTTGTATGACTTACTTTATTGGTCAAAATGTGAGAGGGAGCAACACATAAGTGCTTGGTTTTATTTTCTTTTATTCTGGAAAATGTTTTCATGTTTCATCATGACTTTCTTATTTCAAAGTCAGGATGCATTTATTTAATAATAATAAAAAAATATGAGCCAAAGGAAGAAGAAAATGTAATCATAATTTCTAATGTTCAGAAAAAACATTGTTCATCTTACTGTGTGGTTATTGAGATAGTATAGTTTTCACAGTGTGTACTATACAAGTCATTTTGAAACCAGGTATTTTTACTGAATCTATCTTAAACATATTTGTGTAGTGCTTTTCAATGGTTATGTGTTCCTTTTGTAGCTAAATGACAGTTTTCAAATTTTTCTCTGTATTTGTTCAACATCATAAACAGCTACCAAATCTTTCCCCATAATATGCCCTTTGTCATGTTCTCCAAACATGACATTTCTGAGTCACTACGTAGACACATCTCAAGTTGCCTTCCAGGAAGTTTCTACAAAGTAAAGAATGTCAGTACCTATTTCCCTGCAGTCTTGCTAAGTATTTTAACTTCTAAAATATTTCCAATTGGGTGAAATTGTTGTTATAATTTTTATTTTTAATTCTTTATAAAATATAAATTATATTTATAAATATAAATATAAATTATATAATATATATAAATATATATATATATATAAATTCTTTATATTAGTGAGTTTTTTTTTTCACATGGTCTAAATTTTTGCTTATATGCTTGCTCAATTTTTCTACTGATGTATTACTATTTTATTGACTTATAAGGGTCCCTATATTGGAGACTGAGTATTATTTTCATATATATTGCAAATATTTTCCTCAATTTTTCATTTGCCCCCTAATTTATGATATATATATATAGATCTTATAAATCCTGTAGAACAAGTTGTATCTAGCATTTTTTCCTTTAGAATATCTCCTCTTGGAGTTATGTGTACTCAGCCCTTTCTTACTCTGCTGTGACCTAAATTTCCACTTTTATTTTCTTTGAATTGCATTTTAATGTCATCTTTTGCCCAGAATTCCTGAATGAATAGAAAAATGATTCAGAATCTTTTCCGAAAGACTCAAGTCCAGAAAACTTACCTTTATTGTCACATGGTACTTAATAAATCATAAAACCATTAAAAAACATTTTATTGACACTACTGTGCCACCCTGCCACGTAGATGAATTTATTAATTTCATTTTAGGATGAAAAAATTGAGGAGCAGAGAGAGATTAGAGACTTGTCCAGGGTCACATCTTCCGGAAGCACAAGGTCAGTCTTAGAAACTCGAGGTTGAGCTTGACAGGCAAAGGGCCCACCACTGCCTGCCTGACTCAGGCAACTGAGGGCAGTCACACCTGAGCTCAAAGTGAGTATGGAGACCTCCCCCTTCCTCCCAGACCCTGAGGCTGTTTCTGGCAAAGCAGCTTCTTTTCAGAGTCCTAGTATTCTCCTGATTACTAGAGATCTGAGCTACCTGTTGTCCTGAAAGAAGAAGTTTGTGAAGCCTGTGGTTCAAGCCCGCTGGCTGTTTTAGCCCTTTCCAGAAGCACTTCCTCTTTCAAATGACCACAGGCTGAGATCCTGAGGAAGGGGGCTGCCAACGGGTTGTCTGGGTCTCTCTGTGGCTGGGCCAAGAGGGTATTTCTGTTCAGCGGGGTCTGTGTAGGAACGCCAGGCCTCACTCCACCTAGTTGAGATTGTGTGAGAGCACAAAGGACAATGCCACTGTCGTGGGGGAAAGAATGCTGGTGAGGGGACAGGATGTTCCATTTTCATTCCCCAAGGCCCCCAGGCTCTGGCAGCAAGGGGCGGACAAATCCCCTTGTGTGAGGGCCTGGGAACCGAACTTTCTTCCTCTCCGTTCTTCCTATCAGATTCTGCCCTATTCTGCTAATTCAATGGGAAATGAATCCACCCAGGAGTCTGGGCTGGCCCCCGAAAGGAAGGTAGATATAACAAAGAGAAAGTCATTGCCAATTTCAGAGAGCTGTTCACAGGAATAAACAGGAATACAGCTCAGGGTGGGAAAATGAGGGTTCCACCACGCGTTCGTTCCACCACGCGTTCCATCTATACAGGAGATGGAGCCAGAAATTCGCTTTGCATCTTTTCACTTGGGTTTGCCCATTGAGGTATCAAATAAGGTGTCTCTAAGCTTTAAGAAAAAAAAAAATAGAAGATTGGGTCTCACAACTCCTAATGCAACGGTAGTAGTCAAATTTTCACTGAATCTATGAGTTTTCTCTCTCCCTAAGTCCCCTTGGCCACATAGTGTGAGCTCTGGGCCTTTCGGTGATATGTTTCTGACTCGGAGGTGCTGAAGGAGACATTTAGTGACAGGGCCTGTGCTTAGAAATGTGAAGTTGGGACTCTCCCCCAGACTTCGACTCCCTGTGTCTTTCTGCCCCCCCCCCCCCCCAGGTAAGACTGGGCATGAAAAGGAGCCAACCACCCCCACACTGCAGTATAATATGTCTATGTTGATTTTGTAATTATTTTTACCGAAAAGCAAACTCCCCGGGAGGTATCCACTGTCTCAGAGGAGGGCCCCTCCACCATGAAAGTAGAAACAAATGTTTTCTGTCTCAAAGAAATGCCAGTCACACCAAAACTTTAGACATGCAGGAGCTTGAAGACCTGGTTGTACATCAGTGGGCACCTGGGTTGTCTCTAGCTCATGGCTGTTGTAAATGTGCTGCACATTCCTTAGTGTTTTTGTACTTTTTAGTGAAATGCCCGGAAGTGGGATGGCTGGAGTCCTGTAGTGTAAATGCCATATAGTATAGATACCCATGTTGGTTCTTGTTGCACACTTGAAACTGATAAGGCTTTGATAAATTATCTTAAAAATTAATTTAAAAGTCCCAAACACTAAAAGAATTAAAGCTCTAAATTTATGTCCCAAACAGGATATTTGAAAGAATAAATGAGTTTTCAAGGACTGGTTCTTCTCATTCCTTGGAATGGGGAAAGGAGGAGAGTTGAGGAGGGAGGAGTCCCCCCTATTCTTACCTACGAATAGATCTTACTGAGAAAGGCACTTCCACTCACCACATAATTCATATGCCCCCCAGTGGGGCATAGGGAATCCTTTAGAGGGATGCACTTCAGAGAGTCTTAGAATTGGGACAAACACAGAGAAGAGCTTTTCATGAGTCAGCCATGGAAGACATTTCAGTCAGGTCATCTCAAGAGCATGCCAGAGAGGACAGTGACTGAGACCCAGTGACCCCCCCTCACAGGACTTCCTCGCATGTTTCCTCATGGAGTAAAGGCCACTGGAATGTAGACACAACCTAGGGAGCAACAGAGTTGACCTTTAGTTTGACCATATGCAATGACCACTTTGGTGATTTAGAAACCACCAAATAGTAACAGTTTCATATTGTTCAGCGTAATTTCATGAGAAACCCAGAATTGCTTGCAGTTTAGTTTTACCACCCAGAAGAACAGGGATTTGACATGGAAATCAAATTCAGTCAAAGACAATAGGACTTCTTAGGACCCAGTTTGGAGGTAACAAGGTGAGCTCACCACACTGAATTGACACTAAACCATCCTTGAGAGGCCTGGTGTCTGACTGAGGTCAGAGCATGGGGTATCACCAAGACTCTCATCTCTACTTAGAGTAGGTTTGCTCCCACCTTGTCATTTCTGATCAGTGTTTCCAGCCTTTGGGTGGAATCTGCACAGAAGCCAATAAAACTCATCCGTCCCTTACAATACAATACAATTTCAAGTCTTACATCACAAGACTGTGAGTTCAGGATTACAGGACTAAAGGCCATTTTCAAAGTATACACAGAACCTACAAATCATCCATCACTTTTACTTCATAAATGGGTTAGATTTTGCTTTAGACTATCCCTGGAGTAAGGATGCAAGGGTGCCAAAAGGGTTTCCACTGGTTGAGGAACAATAGCATGGAAATTACTGGCAAACTTCTTAGCACTGTTTCCTCCTGACAAGACACCTTTGGGGTGATTTGTAATGACAGGGGTCTAAGAAGAGCCAGGCAAATGATTTCCTAAGAGGTTGGAAGGTTGCCCTGTGCAGAAGTAGCCATATCTAAGACCGGGCATGGTGGCTCGTGCTTGTAAGCTTCAGCCTATGAAGCAGCCGGGGCTAGGGATCACGGTTTGAGTCCCGCCTGGGGCCCGTAGCGAGACCTAGTTCCAAAAAAAACAGCTGGGCGTGGTGGTGCACGCCTGTAATCCCAGCTACCTGGGAAGCTGAGGCCAGGGATTGCTTGAGTCTGTGGTACCCCGGGCAAGACAGTGATTCTCAGGTTGTGTGACAATGGTACCCTGAGGTGCCTCAGTGAACACATAGGATCATGGCAGGATCATTTAGTTTTAGTGGAGACTGATCAATATTTTTCAGATACTGAATAAAACTACCAGCCCAAGAAGCTCACCGTTTGAGTATTAGATCCCAACATGTCTTTGTGAAGCTGTTTTCAGACTCTTGCTATGATAAGAAGCATGCACAAATCAGTGTAGACTGGGATATGACAGTGGTATCAATCTCAAGGTTTGAGAGGTTGTGTGGTGCCCAGTGGGTAGCCTCATCCTATGATTAAGATACGGTAGTTGTTTTAGAAATGAAATAAAAATACTATTATTGCAAACTGTTTGATGAATTTTTTGGTAAGGAGCTAAGTAAGACATAAGTGATTAGGTATTAGAATGACTGTATTCTATCTGTGTTATCTGTCATCTTGGCCAGCTTATTCATAAAACCAATTTGGGATATTTCTTTTGACCTATTGGTGCTATGAGATGCTAAAGGGTCTGTGAACCCAGAAAAATTGGGAATAAAATGTGCTGGGGGCTCTGAAAGAACCAATCATCCTTAATTACTTACAACCTCAGACTGTGATGTGAGAAAGAAACAATGTTTTTGTTTGTTTGGGCTACTGTAATAGGGATCTTTTTGTTATAGCAGCTCACCCTCTTTCCTCTGCAGTATTGTCAGACTCACCCTAATAAACTTGGCAGTGATTCCTTCCTTTATTTCAGATTTTGAATTTGCTTTTGGCACAGGTGAAAAGCAAGAAAGTGGTTATGAAAAAAAAAAAAGCATTGCAACATAGGAAGTATGTTGCATCCCCAGCCTACCGTCAAATCAGTGAGCCCCAGTTATTCTCCCAATTACTTCCCTTTCAGCTCCAGAGAGGCAATCAGATTTTCTTGTTTGTAAGCAGAGAGCCCTTTTTTGAACAGTGTTTCATCCACAAACACTTTTAGAGCTAATCCTTGGTATTACATGTGCAAACTGTTTGACAAGAAAGAAATTAGAGTTTTTCCAGAAACATGAGCAGTCATTCCTATTTCTATCAGCAACACCTGAGTTGAAGTGTTAAGTTGTATCTGGAAAAAGTTTGTGCACTCTTAAAATATAGCCATATCTTCATAATTGATATATTATTCCTTTTCATATTCTTTGTCTATATCTGACAGCAGAAATTATGAAAAGAAATTTTTGTTCCCAAATTTTTGTTTCCTCTATGGAAAATTATTGTTAGTGGCTTATTTTTTAAGCCACATTCATGCTTCTGAGAATGTTTTCTCACTTTGCTAAAACATCATATAATCAAGCCTCATGGGTTTTATTCTGACAGTTATATCTCTGAGTTACAAACCCATCCATCTTGACAGAAAAAGCATATAGAGAATGTTTCTCTCCTAAATATGATTGTGTTTAGCCTTAAGTGTGTTTGTGCAAGAAACAGGATAGATTTTAATTGACACATTGGAGAGGTTAGTTGTTAAACATTTGTCTATTTTAAACACATTTTTTTATCACCTAAAAGCATTAAGAATTGAGGTATTTGAGCTCTGGTTTTCTTGCCCTTGGAAATTTGTCCAAAGGAAATGGACAGCTCTTCAGTGGTTATAATATTAGCTCTGAAGAAGAGACTGCAATTAGGAATGCAATTTTGTCTTATTCTGAGTGGAATTATTTCTCTTACTTTTTAAATTTTTGATTCAGCTTTGCCTGATTACATAGTTCAGTCCATTCCCTTGACTGAGTTAAATTCTCTCCAACGTTTCTGCCGCCATCTTGCCATCATTGCCTGTCCAGATGAACTCCACCTTTCATCCGCTTTTATGGTCTCCATTCATGCTCGCAAACCCCACATGACAACCCATTTTCAATGGCTAGGGAAATCTGTTTTAAAACCACAAACCTGGTCACTTTATCCTTTGCCATTTATCAATGTCCTCTCATTTTTTGTAGGATGAAACAGAATCCTTAATAGTCTGAAAAAAGGTCAGCATAATCGCTTTATTTTTTAACATTAGAAAAAACCTGAAAAACGAAAGGGTCTGGAGGATCATCATTTCAGATAGGTTCCCCAGACCTGGATTTTAAAAAGGCCTCATCTTTCAATAACTCATAATCAGTAAATAAGCTGTCAAATTTCATGCTTTTGACCAGGTGAAAAAACCTGAAATGGTGAAACAACAGAAGTGTCTGGGGAGAGGGAATGAAGATATTGAAGCTGAACTAAAATGTTTAAGTTAGCAAAAATGAGAGGCAAGGGAAAATGGTGAAAAAGACCGTATCTTGCAGGTAGGACCCGAGAAGTGCCAACACCCAGATTGCAATAGGCAATCCCAAAAGTTGAGAAATGTGTAGGTAAAATGTAACTCTGACTCTAGATACCTTTCTTAAGGGGTGTGTGTGTGTGTGTGTGTGTGTGTGTGTATGTGAGTGAGTGGGAAATAATAAATTAAACGAGATTTTAGAAAAACATGGTTCAGGTTGCAGTAACTTCCTCAGTAGGCAATTGGCCATACATCATATACATCATAAAGAAGGCAGAGTGCAAAGAGAAGATCTTCAGTATTGGAATCAAATAACAGCTCTGTTAGCCTGGCTACAGATGAATTGACCATTAAGCTGACTTCCTCCAGAGCCCAGCCTGCCTATGAGGAGAGACTCATGTAAAACTCAATTTATTTTTTATTCCCCTCATGGGAAGAGAGAGCTCAAACGCGAATAGGTCCACTGCTTTTTCTATACTGAGGTTCAGGAGAACTGTAATATGGCTGGATGTCAAAGTTCTTCCATCCATCTGTGCTGGGAATACATTCCTTAGAGAGCCGACGATGATCTTCCTTCTCTACAGGACAGATTTGGAGACCACCCCATTGTAGGCACTTTGTGTCAAAGTTCTTCCATCCATCTGTGCTGGGAATACATTCCTTAGAGAGCCGACGATGATCTTCCTTCTCTACAGGACAGATTTGGAGACCACCCCATTGTAGGCACTTTCCAGTTGCCACCCTGTGTTCTGTGCTATCTTGTACATTTTCATAATGTAACAGCGGATATTCCCATTTTACAGTTGAAGAGATGGAGCAAGATCGAATAGGCATCCTTTATTTCCCCAGGGCTCAGTATCCTTCCCCTTTTCCTGGTCAGCACCCTGGTCTTCTTTCAAGAACAGGCCTCCTCCTAGCCCTGGTGGGATTCCTTTCATGTTACCCTGTGGTCTTCTGGCCAATCATGTTCTCCCCCAAAGAACCCAGTCTTGGTAAAGCGCTACACGAGTAGAAAATGGTTAGAACTTTCCTAAAGCATCTGCTACAATGGTCCCCCTTCAGTCCTTTCTGAGGTGTGAATCTTCAGCTTTTCTTTTAAAGCTCCATTCTAGCCTGAGTGGTCCATTGTCAGTTTTTGTTGCTTGTAATCGTACAGTCCTGGCCGACACCAGAGAGTGAATGACTTGCCCACACATGTTCCCACCACGAGTTCCCTCAATCTTACTGCTGCTTTTCCTTATGACCATGGCCATGCACTCGGTGCCTAAGTCATGTGGGGCCTGGCTTTCTTTCCAAACAATGAAGGGGATGGTGTGTGTTGTGCTGCCTGGCAAGGCAGCCCCACTTCAAGGCCCTAGGTTTGTGTCTTGGTGTAGCTGCCCCCCACACAAGTTGAGCCCCCATCTCGGTGTGATTTGAAGGTGACTAACTGGTCTGGTGGCTTCCACATATCCATTCCCTGAAGTACCCCGTGTCTGAAACTCCATGAGAATATTTCTCACCCTAGCCATGGGGCTATTTCTAGAACATTCGTATTGAGGGGCATTAAACTGGCACAATGGTATGTATGTTTGCAATATCTATTGTTTAGCTAATACTTTTGGGTGAAACACTATACTAGCACATATAATCATTTCAAAAATAGTGGTATAATTGTGGGGGACAAAAAAGAGCTTGACCGTTATGATAGTAGGGCATGCAGATGGACTTGAGGAGCTCTGCAAAAACTCTGTGCACAACCCTCTTTCCTCACTCTTACAAACCTTCAACCCTCATTAGAAGTCAGCCGCATGCCAATGTGGCTACAAAGGAGCTGAGAAATGTCTTTCTTCTGTGAGATGAGAGCTCTCATATAGCTAAAGATCAGGAGTTCTATTCCCCAGGAAAAAGTGAGGAATGGACATTAAAGTTGCTGGAAAGATGAAGTGGGTGAAATAATGTAAGTTATCCAGCATGAGATCTTCCCAGTACTTAGTGCATGATAGATAAACACTCTAGGCATAAATCTTTCCTTCTTTCTTTTATAAGTTTCCTGGAAAAACATTCTTGTTTGGTCACATCTACTTTTATATATGGACAAAGAGCTGATCAAGCATTTTGCTTTTGAAACTCTTATTCCATTCTAGGATTTTGTAATAGAAAGGGATTTTTTTCCCCCTAACATACCACTAATGTTTTTACATTTCTTGCTGTCCATGAAGATTTCTTAGTAAAGGGATGGCCTTGTTTCCTCATATTATAACCCTGGGCTCTCTACTCTCTCTTAGACTAATTAAGGCTCCTCTCAGAAAGCAGATAAAAATGTCAGCATTCAAGTGTGATAACTGGGGAAACAAACTTCATACTCATCTTTTCATGGTCTTGCAATCACAATGGATATTCATGTCACTTTCTAGAAGGCAGAGAAGGGCAAGTCAGCTCTTGGTTTCAAATCTGGAAAAGGCAGCAGTAAGGATGAAATGGAAGGTTTAATGGAAGGAAACTCTCAGCAGGCAGCTAGATGTACTGTAAGTCCACCACAAAGGGTGGCTCTTTGTTGTTTAATTTTCTATCCAGAAGACTATCAGGCTGAGATGGAGATTTTTATTGAGGCTTTAAGTTCATGACATTTTAATTTTGCTATAATAAAAGAAGATAAGTGCTTAACAAGATTGTCCATAGCAGCTTTGTTCATAATGGCTCCCAACTGCAAACAGGCCAGCTAATCAACAAAAGAGTGGATAAACCATCGCCCAAAGTCTTACTGCTCAGCCATCAAAGGGAACAAACAACTAACAGTGCAAGAGGAATGAGTCTCCAGACCACCATGCTGAGTGAAAAGAAGCCAGACACAAAAGGGAATAGAATGTATGATTACCACACATTGGTGACAAAATTAATCTAGGGTAGAAAAGGTAACAGTGGTTGCTCTGGGAGAGTGGGGGCAGGGAATAAACAAGAAGGGTTTTGAGAGAACTTTCTGGAATAATGCTAATACTCTTTATTTAGATAAATCTTTGAGATATATTTGTTGAAGCTATCTAATGGCTCGCTTAAGATGTGTACATTTTATTGAATGGAAGTCTTTACTGTAAAACGTACTAGAGATGCAACAAAGACTGAATTCTTGTTAATGAAATGTGTGCTGAACTACTCTGTTCAGTGCATGAATGCTGGAATGTTTAGGAATGAATTGTGTGTCTACAGCCCCATCTTGTCTGATCTTGAAAGCTAAGCAGGGGCGGGCCTGGTTAGTACTTGGAGGAGAGAAATGAATTGTGCCCGGTGTCTGGACCCATGCCATGGATTTGAAGATCTCTTCACAAAAATTCTGTGCACAACACTCTTTTCTCACCCTTACTAACCTTCAACCCCCACCCGCACCCCCCGCTCTGGTTAGAACTCAGCCACATGCCAATGTCACTACAAAGGAAACTAAGAAGTGTCTGTCAGATGATAACTCTCATGTACCTCCATGTCTGCTGGGCGTGGAGTCCTGGAGAATGGTGAGCTTCAGGCCTTCATCAAAGAGGCTCAGGAGAGCTCCCTTGCCCCTCCACTGGGGGGACAGCCACCACACCAAATCTGCGGGCACCACGAGCTCAGACTTCCAGACTCAAGAAGTGCAGGAAGTATGTTTTGGGGTTTATACACCAGTGGGTCTGTGGTGTGGTGTTACAGCAGCCTGAAGGATAGCGTCACGAAGGCAGTCCCTCCAGTCCATCAAGAGAGGGCATGAAAGCAAGTCCTACCTGCCTAACAGAAGGATGCTCTGCTCCTGTGATTGACAAGGAGATTGTTCTGATGTAGAGAACAATTTGAGAGTCAAGAGGTCTCCTGCCACTGCGTCCTGGCTGTGGGACTGGGTTAGCCCCCAGGTTTTATGGGTATAACCAGGTTAGTCAAAGTGGTCAAATGACACAGAATGATGGATGTGGGATAGGCTTCAAAAGGCCACAGTGCACGCTTGTAGTTTAACAGATAAAGAAACAAAGTCCTGAGAGGTCGAGTAACTCACTAACTCGCACAGCACATTTGATGGGAACTCAAATGTCTAACTCCTGTTTCAGCCCATTTCTGCCCTACCACGTTGTCACCCTGGTTCCTTCTGTAGCAGTATTTTAGTACCTAAGGTAATCACAGTGGCAAGACAAACATCATATACACTTCATCTTAGAGATTCTTAAATGGTCTCTTGAAAAGATACAGGAAATAATTATAGAAATTGCAATTTCTTAGCATCAATACTTGCATACGCTGATATTTCTGAGTGTTTAAAAACTCTGACTAGCTCAATATAAGTACAGGAAGCATTTTTCCCATTTCCCTCTGGCAACCTTTTTCTAAATTCCAAATAAATGCCATTTGCATTATTGGGTGTTTGTCCAACCTCTTAATTAATTTAAACCCTCAGGTACAACAGGCTGAAATCCAGCTAAGCCAGCTTGAATAAAAAAAGTAAATTTATCGCTGACAAAAGTGAAAACCTACTCACAGTTGGATACAGAGACTTAAGGTTATAATTTGTTCTTTCTCCCTTGCCCTCTAAAAGTTATATATCTGTGCAGTTATTTCCTAAAAGAGATGCTTTCTCTACATGAGTGGGGAAGGTACATACTAGCTGCCTCTTACCCAAATGGTAAGACTTCTTTAAATTAAAATCCTGAGGAGTAACTGATTAGTCTGATTAGTCCTGCAAGGTCACCTGAAGCCTAATAATTGGGAACAGGTTATTATTGGGTTATTATGAAAATGATTGTGCCTGGGTCATATATCCACACGACAGCCCCACCTTTCCATCCTCTAGGATCTTTAGGCTACTGGAACTGACGATTAAGTGTACATAAAAGCAACCTCAAACCAAAATAGAGTTAAATGTGAAATTATGTATGAGAGGTAAGTGATCAGCCCAAATTCCAGGAATAAAGTAATTTCTTGGAACAAATATTTACTTGTCTACACCATGTTCACAGATTTGTACTTGCAACACCATGTTCACAGATTTGTACTTGCAGCACCATGGATCTGGCTAATCTAACATTTCAACCTGTGCCATTGTCTTTCAACTGGAGGTACTTCAGTTACATAACCCCAACAAATAAACTATGAAAGTAGGTTTATGTTGTGGTTCTTGGGAAAGCATATATGTTCCAGACATAGACATTTTTATCTTTTTCCTTCTTTTTCTGGTGGAAGATGGATATGACACTTGGGATTGCAGCAACCATCTTGCAAACATGAAGGAAAGACCAAAACGAATCATGAACTGCAAACCAGAGCCAGGAGTTGTACCCTTAAGATTTTTTGTTATGTGAGAAAAACTGCCCCCTTATTTGCTTAAACCACTACAGTCAAGTGTTTGGTACTTGCAACTAAAGTATTCCTGATACAGTTGATAAATGAGGCTCATATACAGCCATAAATAAAAATCTTAAAAGTTATAGAATCTTGTACCATCTATGTCTCTGAGAGTTTTCAGTTATCCATCTTTCCAACTTGGGGGGAGATGAAGAAGACACAGCTCTTTTACCCAGAGGAAGTTTACCATTAAATAGAGCTTAAAATTTAGGCCAATGTTGAACAAAGACTTCCTTCTCATGTTTAATTCCCCAATGCTGCAATTAAGCCCATTTGCTTTTTATTTCATCCTCAGTAGAACTCAAGAATGGCTAGCTACCTTTTTTTAAAATAGGGATGATGCCTTAATTAAAATACTTGTGTGCATGTGTGTGTGTGGTGTGTGTTTCAGTTTAGTTTGTTTTCCCAAGTAATTAACACCATTTTTTTACTCTCTTCATGGATATTATTTTTTTTAACCTCTAATCTTTCTATGAGATTGAGCAAACAAAATCTATAGTTTGTAAAAACTAAACATCTCTGATCTAGCAAGAAATAAAGTCGTCATTTTTTGACTCCAGGTTTTCAAACCCCAGGAGCCCCCAGTTGAAGTCCTACAGCCTCTCCTTAGTGACTAAGTCTTCATGGGCAAGACTCTGACTCCAGTTTCTGGAATAAAGTTTGTCCCTGGACAGAAGACTTGGAGGCAGCTTTGGCTCAGGGACACCAGATTCTGAATGGCCCCCATGGGCCTGCTGTGGCTGGCTCAATCTTGCTGTCTTAGTTGACATCTGCATCTGTCACCTGCTCTTGAAGTTCCTTTGTTGGGGTACTTTCCATGTCTTGTCTTGTTCCCCTTTCTCTAGCAATAGTTCTCTGATTTTCTTGTGGCATAGTCCCTCCTTTTTCCCAGCCCTTGTCATTCTAGTGACATTGATCCCATCTTCAGCCCCAAGGGAATACTAACGTGGTCTTGGTAAGTCAGGGCAACATGTCATCTTAGCCACAGTGATTATTTTCAGAAACAACCAAGTCAAGATGCTCATAGCTGATGGTATTCAATGATGGGACTCTGTAAGAATTATTAGGAAAAGGAAGACCTTTTCCCACAGGGTTTGCTGAGAGGGGAAGATAAGAACCAGGCATTACTGGCTCAGTCATCTTGTCACCAAAAGGGACTCATTTAAGGATGCAGCCCACAGAAAGGCAAGAAGAGTTGGTGGAGAAAACCTGACCTTGGAGATAATGTTTGAGCCTTAGATCTAACCTGGAACAGTACTTCTATTGACTTCCTCATTTCATAGATTCAATTCATTTCCTTTCATGTTTATACCAGTTTTAGTGGATTTGCTGCTCCTAACTTACATTTCTTCTGACTGAAGCCCTACATCCTGTTTGGATCAGATCCTTGTAATGCTACCTTGTTTAACCCTACAACATCTCCCACCCTGAAAACCAACCTGCTGGATCTACTTGAGACTCAGGTCTTTACCTACTAGTTCCATAGAAATTCACCCCTAAATGTCTCATATTCCTATTTTGGCAAAGGCCCTTGCACCCCATCCCAATAATTATTTTATTGGCTGCTGCTAATGGCATTCTTGCCTGAGAAATGCCCTTGGCTTACTAGAGGCACACAGGACTTACAAGCCCTCTTCTGGACTGATGTTAGACTTCACTTAAAACTACAACTCTGCTCAGCTTCTTCTCCTTTCCTGTTCCTTAATAAATGACTTGCACAAAAAAATCTTATTTCCAGCTCTGCTTTGAGGGTATAGAATCCGTGGCAAAGTGTAACTTCCAAAGATAGCAGCCATGAGATCTCTCATCCTACATGCTCTTTCTTATAATGTGACTTCTCTCTAGTCTTCCCCTAGAATTTGGATGGATCTGTTTTTCGTAATGGTCTGATCAAAATCAAACAGTGTAACTCCGAGGCTAAGTCCTCAAAGGACGCCAAATCCTCAAAAATGGTGGAACTTCTGCTGTCCGCCTGGGGATACTGTCTCCGGCAACCTTTGACCTGCATGATCTTTTGGAGATGCCCTGGGGGAAAAAAGGGAGGAGGGGGGGGTAGAGCAGAAGAGAATGGGCGGAAGGGGTAGGGAAGGGGAGGGAGAAGAGTGGAGGAGAGGAGATGGAGAAAAAGGAGAGAGAAAGAGAGAGAAACACAAGCTGACTACCCCCATCTCTTCCACCTTCCTGGTCCCAACCATCTGACTGTAACCACATGAAAAATTCTGAGCCAGAACCACCCAGCCAAGTCGTTCCCAAGCTCCTCATGTATAGAAACCACGAGAGATTGGAGAGATGGTTGTTATTGGTTTAAGCCAATACATTTTAAGTCATTTATTGTTCAGAGATAGAATATGGAATGCAACCTAAGATATCAATCCTCAGTCTTTATCCAAATGTGTATTTCAGCCAGAACTTCCCTGGTTCTGTTTGGCAGCTCAAACAAGCCAGGTTCTGGCAACATCTGTTGATAGTCTTCCTGGCAAATGTACTTGGAAAAGCTGTGGCTTTCCAGGTTTCCACCATCTGGAAGTGGGACAACACCAGCATTTGTGACTTGTCATTGTCGTTCCACCAATGCCGGGAGGGCGTCTATATCAGGAGTGGATGACAGGCTGTTGTGTGGTCAGGCAGATGAGTCAGGGTCTGTGTTTTCCCCCCTGAACACATTTTACTTGTAATATTAATAATGTTTTCTGGGAAATTCCCAGATGTCAGAGTCTGAAGCAGCTGCTAATTGTATCTTGGTTTTTGTTTAAGTAAAAATGCTAATGAAACTTTCTTCTAACTGTCATAAAGAGAACCAAAAATAGAACTTTGACGGGGAGGTAAGCTAGGGTTCTCAGACAGGAGCAAGAATGCTTTGTCATTGTCCCTTTGTGGGCAAAGGGCTCTTTTCAAATGACCTGAGAATCCATGAGTCTTAACAGCAAGTCCGACAAAATGTGCACGAGGGCATGTGTGTACATGTGTGTGGGTGTGCTTTAAAGGGGATTTTTCTTGCCTGTTTCAACTAATATTTTTTAATACAAGAAAAGACCATCTAAAGATATCTTTTAAAAGTTCCACTTAAAAAAAAAGAACTTAAGAGTCATAAAAGGGGAATCCACCCAGAAAACATCCCCTGCCATGCAGCCATGGTTTGCTCTGTGGTAGGGGCAAAAAGGAAAGCCAGAGGTAGATGAGACTGGGGAATTTTTTCTTCAGATAATCCCCTTTGCAATTAAGAAGACAATTTTTACGTCATGAGATGTCAAGGTTTATATTCATTGTTCATTTTTCCTGGTAACTCTAGAGAAACAGGAATCAGCAGTGTGCTGTCTGGCGGAGGTGGGGAACTTGAGCTGGAGAGGATCCTGCTTGAACAGTGTATCCTTTTCTTGCCTTCCTTTGCTCCTGGTTGTACTGGTTAGCTACCACTATCTAACAAGTTACCCTCAAACCCAGTGGTTTAAAACCACAACAAATTTGCTATTTCTCATGAGTTTTGTGGGTCAAGATTTAGCAAGGGTTGGCTGGGTTATTCTGATCTGGCTCTCTGTAAGTCCCTGCAGGGCTGGAGGGACTAGGGGCTGGCTAGGCTTGCTTTCTCTGTCTGTGGTTCTTCGGTTCTCTCTATGTCAGTCATTTGGGGTCCTCAAAGCAGCAGCATTGTTTGCATGTGTTGACTGTATCTTGAGGAGTCTCCAGCTACCTGGGTAGAAATTCAGTCTTTGTTAGTCATAAGTGTCACTCATGCCACAGTCTCTGGCGACAAAGATGCAACAACTGCTCAGGTAAGAAAGTGAAAGGGGGATTAGGCTCCATCTTTCGATGAGGGAATAACCAGGTTCACAGAGAGCCCATGAAGCAAGAGATAGTGTTGTGGGCAGTTGTTGGAAGACACCGTTAGCCACACTGCCTCAGAGAGGATCCTCAGTGTCCCCATCTACTCTATGAGCAAATCAAAGCCTTTTATAATTTTCTTTATACCTTAGAAAGCCAGAGCCCAGCTCTCTGGTATGCAACAAGAACTCACCTGGCATACTCAGTTCTTTTTACTACTAGACTTCTAGTTTACTTCTAGACTCTTGAGTGGAGATGTAACTAGGATTCAAAAAGAATGAGAGGAAAGGCCTTGGGATCAGTTTTCTTCCTTAAGATAATCAGATCCTTATAATAACCTGGAGAAGAAAGGCAAGAATAGCATATGCTCTTGCTCTGTTATATCTTGTCCTTCATGACTCACTAGCTGTCTTTTTTAAGATGCAATAACCCCTATAAAATGTTGATATCTCCATACTAACAGTGGTAGCATAGACACTTGATCCTAACTCCTGGAGAAGAAGTTCAAGTCTGGCTGACGGCCATCCAGCTGTTGCTTAGTTGGGGCTGGGTGCCAACACCAGGATTTAGGCCTCTTTAAAAACCTCTCGTGGGCTGTCAGCCTAAGTCTTGATACTTGGGCCTGCAAACACTAGGGCTGAAAGAAAAGGACTCAAAGATGATTGACAGAGAGCTCTGTTCCAAAACCTCCATTTCAGCTGAGTAGAGAGATGACTGACAACAGGAAAGAGGAAAGTGGGCCTTTAGCCCACATTTAAACCTTCTAAATGCATTTCAAAAAGGAATGGAGAACAAAATGAGTTAGTATGAAAGGAGCAAGCTTGGCACAAAACACTACTAATCCTGTGTATAGAAGTGTTAGTTCTTGATGGGGACGGGTGCTATGGTGTAATGTTTATGTCTCCTTAAACTTCACTGTTGAAATCCTAACTCTGAAGATGATAGTATCAGTAAGTGAGGCCTTTGAGAGGTGATTACATCATATGGGTGGAGCCCTCATGAATGGGATTAGTGCCCTGATAAAACAGAGAGAGCTCCCTTGTTACTCCCCCCAGGAAGTTACAATGAATAGAAGGTTGTCAAGGAAGCGAGTCCCCAATACACACTGGATCTGCTACTGCAGCATCTCAGACTTCTTAGCCTTCAGAACTGTAGAAAATAAATGTGGTGCCCAATCTGTGGTATTTTGTTATCGCAGCCTGAATGGACTAAGATACATGGTTTTCATGGCAAGAACAAAACATACCCTACGTTTCTGTAATAACATTTCAGAGGGAAGTCAAAGGGATAGAAATTTACTCCCAGTCAATTTCAGGATTGGCCTCGGCTCCTAAAGCTGTGCATAAATTCTTGGGGTGGGGTGGGAGGGTCTTATTGTATCAGAGCGTGAAAGGTTTCAGCTCCCTGATCTGTGATCTGCGTCATTGATAACTGGGGTAGCAACCAAGGGAATCTCTTTTCATCATCTAGCCAGCTGCTGTTGTTTCATGCTGCTTTTGGCTATATTATCCCTGTTTCATGCTGCTCCTTTTTTTTTTTTTTTTTTTTTTTTTTT
>PVHY01011756.1:0-46839 GCA_004024945.1 Uropsilus gracilis | reverse complement strand
TTTTTTTTTTTTTTTTTTCTTTCTTTCTTTTTTTGTTAAAGTAAGTATTTGATATGTTTAAGAGGGCGGAAATTACGAAATGGAGGCAGAGTGAGATCAAAAGCTATTGAGTTGGCAAAGACGTGTTGAATAAAGTGATAAATGACAGGTACTGGAATAATACATTCAAATAACTTGCAGATCTGCCCGGGCGGATTTCAAAGCGGTCGTGTAACCGGCACAAACACGTTAAGCATTAACAACTATCTCTCGCCCCCACCCCCACCCCCCTTCACGAGCCATTTGATGTTCTAGTTTTCAATTACTCCACGCAAAGTGGACGTCTTCCAACGCGATCTTTGGCGATGTTTGGGACCGGGGCGGGGGAAGGGCAGGGCAGAGGGGTGTGTGTGCTCGCCCACTGGCCCTGCGGGTCCGGCGTCCTCCGAGCCCAGACGGCGCTCCCGGGGAGGGTGTGGAGGGACTGAGCCTCGGCGGCACGTTTCTGGGCGGCCGCGGGGGCGCTCGCCGCGCTCCCGGGAGGACGCCCGAGGTGAGCCTGCTGTCACGGGCGCCGGGGCGGCCGCCTCCCTTCGGCTCTGTCATTTCATGTGTGACCGCAGTTCTGCGGGCTCTCTTCGTCAGCTGACCGACCTCAGCGCCGTGGTACCTACGGGGGGAACTATTTTGGGGAGGCTGTACCCATGGCGCAGCGGGGCGGGAGGGCGCACTGTCGCCTGGCAAGGCTTTGTGTTGCCCAAGCAAGAGCAGGCTAATCAAACAGACTTTTGAGAGCAGCTAGCTCGGTGCCAGACTCTCGAGCTTTCGAGGTAGGTGTAAGGATCTTTTTGTTAAATGAATGGGTCCCCGTTTAACTCATCCCGGAGCCCAGAGCTGCCTGCCAGTCTTTCCAGAATTCCGTAGTCTGATGGAGTTGATTGTACTTTTGGCATCGGCAGTCCACTCCCTCTCCCGGGATCGAATTACCATCCGTGGTCCGTGCCGGTTAATTACTGGAGTTCGTCAAAACGTTCGCCCTCAAATCTGCCTCTTAGGAAATAAGCCCCTCCCTCCTCCCCTTCCCCCCCTCCCCCCCACCCCGCCCGCCCGGGCAAGCTTGGGGTTTTTAAACGTTCATATTTCTCTGCGTCTGCCTGCAATTTTACAAAGGTGTTGTTTGGAATACTGTGAAAAAAACAAACAAACAAACCAAAACCCCTGCAACAAACCAACAGGTTGAGCTCTTTCCCCCTCCCAAGGTCTAGCTCTGCCCCCTCCTCCGACCCAACTTTCCTGCGCAGCTGTCTTCTCTCCCTCCCCCTCCTGATTTCTTATTATTTGCTTTTCAAATTTATTACTTCAACATGGCCTGTGATCTGGAAAGGGAAGGATTAAATATCCAGAAAAGAGCTGGTGCCTAATAGACTTCTGACTAAACCCAGAAGGATATTATTCAGTGTTTTAAAGGATATTTTGTGGTCACTTTTTTTTTTTGGAATTGAAATTGGAATATTTTTAAAAGACCCCTAGTTGACCTCCTTATTCCAGTCTAAATTTCTGACGGTGTAATTAAATTGTGAATTATGATTTAAAGAATAAAACCTTTATTAGCTGAAGGTTTCATCTGCTAGAATTGCTGGGTAATGAATAGATATATTTTTAAATGAATGATTTTTAAAAAAATGTTCTTTATGAGGTATTGAAAGCCAGCCATTGTAATGATCTGTGCATTTCGTCACTGCTATATGAGCCATACCTGAGAAAATTAATCTTGCCATTTAAAAGTAAACTCTAGGGGCTTTGGGGAGGGAGATAGCTCTATTTATAATCCTCAGCTGCATATACATCGTCTAATATTATGCATGATTTGTTTTTTAATGCTAACACGGCTGGTAATTAGCTGTATGATTATACTTGTATATTTCATTAGGACTTTGGCTGATGTCATTGTGAATTATTCAGCCATATTAAAACAATTTTCAATTGAGATAATGACACGCCTCAAAATTATGCAAATGCAGGCAGCATTGTGCAAAATAATTATGACAAATGTAAAGCAGGTAGAAAGTTTCCCAATGCAGATCGGTTTTCCACCCTGGTGATGTCATTTCCCCCCTGGCCTAAGTTAGTCATTCATTAGCAGAATAACAGCAGCAGTCTCCTTTGGAGGAGAGCTTACAGAAACCAGCATTTACTGCTGGCACCTAGAGGGGGCAACAGGGCCCTCTCATTAAGAAATTTGCTTTGTTTTCACTTACTCCATTAACTTGTTTATATACAGTGAAATGATTTTTATTATTGATTTTAAATAGTTTTGAATGATGCATTTGCCATTTGCAATGTGTAGCTGAAAGAGAAAGGTTTCTTGATGTGCACTGTTACCTGGAGAAAATGTTCAGCACATTTAATCAGTCAGTACAGTTTATTTTAAGTAACCAAATGGAGGTTAATAATTTCCTGATTGAGCTGACATCAGCATCCATTTCAAAAGGACAGCCAGGACTCAGTATGCTTTTTTGGTGTAAGAGAGCTGTTCTGTCTTTTTATGATTTCTTGAAATGTGAAGACGTCAGTTCTAAAAGCAGAAGAATTGTCATTGTGTAAGATTAGAAATAGCGTCCCTGTGTGGTTTGCTATGATCTGCGGAGGACTTTTGGGGGGAATATTTTCTTATTGTTCCTTGCACTAATCATATGAGACTGATAAGGCAGGACTTTGTGTGCCCATTTTACAGATTGAGACTGAGTCTTAGAGAGGTTATGTGGCTTGTCAAAGGTCACCGGACCAGAACCTTATTTTTCCACTGAGACCTATCCTTGAAACTAGAGTTTGAGTACATCACCTTATGTTTTAGTGGTGTACATCATTGTGGGCAGTTCCTAGTACATTTCAGAAGTAAGACTAATCAGTCAACTTTGCCTAAAGTCACAGATAATTTAGGTAGCATAACAATTCTTAGGAAGTTCATCTAATTTTGTCCAGTGATAATAGCAGTAATCACCACATCTTAATATAGTTATTTCTCATTAATAATGATTAGTTTCAATAATTATCATTATGATTTGCATATTCAGACACTGCTACCATCACAAGCGAAGGAAAAACATTCCTTGAAGAGTGACATCTTGATTCTACAAATTAACCATTTGTTTGATCTTGGACAGATATAAACACTGAGCCTCAGTTTTTCCAGCAACAAAATGGGAACAATGAATGATAAGACTGATGGGATGGTTGTGCATATCAAGAGACTTAACATGAGCAAAAGTACTTTATAAACTGTGAAGTCCTCAAATTGACTTATGATTCTGATGACCTTTATTCTAATATTCTCAATTTGTAGACAACAAATATAATAACTTTTGTATTTGTATGGGAAGCTCCTGGGTCTAATCTGTGATACTGTCTTAAATTACAATGAACATGTAGCAGGGCCATATGCAAGGAGTTAAGTGTCTTCAGTAATTACCCACAATTGCCACATTCAGCCAGTAACTCTTCAGAGGAGGAAAATGGCAAAGTAGGTGGGTAATTGGTTCTGTTACTGGGTAACTTCTGATTACATTAATTTTGAAATTGCCAAGTGTTTAATCTATTGGCAATATACCCTCTTAACAGAGGTGGATGTGCAAACTCTGATTTCAGCCTGACCAAGCATGGGCTGGATTCTATAAAAGATTTGTTGGTCACTTGCAACTGTGAGTGTGGATGACTAAGCTAATGATGTCAGGGACTCAGTATCAAGCCCAACTGGGCATTGCTGCTTCTAGCATGTAGCCAGGATTTTTAAAAGTGGTCTGACTCTCACCAACCATACTTTCCAATTAAAAAACTGTTAAAAGTACATTTTTAGGAACTTCTAATGAAATTGATTCAACTATAATCTCTGGAGTTAGGGTCTTGGATTCTGTATCTTGCTGTAGCTGTGTGATCTTGCATAAACTCTATACCCTGCCTCAGTTTTCTCTTCTGTAAAATGGAGATATATGTTCTCCCTAAACTTATTTTAAGGATTAAGTGAGTTAACATTTCTGTAGTGCTTATAACTGAGGTTGGTACATAGTAGATTATTTAATTAATAGTGGTTCCTTTTGTTATTATTATTAACATTATTGTCCAATTTGAAGTTTGAGACCATACGATGACCTTTGTGGAAAAAAAAAAAAAAAAAAAAAAAAAAAAAAAAAAAAAAGATTTTTCTCTATGAGAGAGTGGGACTTTGGTTAGTATGCTAGATCATATAGCCAATCCAGGAACCTCCCCAAATCCAGGTGGCTTTCATTGATGGGTTTAGCTGTGTCACTAAAATAGAAGGCCCCACAGGGATTTACACTTTACCTTGAAGCATACTGTCAACTGGATGGACAGGATTTTTTACAAGCTTGCCTGATCTTATCACATCTGGGGTTAGGCAGACATGTTCTGAAATCCAGAAGGTGTTGAATCAGTTTTCTTGTTCTCTATGAATGGCCACACAGTTACTGGTCTGTATCTATGAGGTGGCTTTTTAGAAATGTCTGTGCCTTGGTAATGAGCTCACTAGCCTTGAATAATTTCTTGAACTTTTCTGAGCCTCGGTTTCTCCATCTGTTAAATGGTTTTAATAATTTCTGATTTTCTGACAGAATTAAAAATAATAATGAAAAGGGCCTGGCCACTAGCTTATACTTATTCATAAGAGCTCAAGAAAATGATGGAGACAGTTATAGTATTTATTTTTAGTAATGATCTTACACTAAGGGAACGCACAGTTTTATTCTCAGCCTGGCAGACCCCTTAAAACTAGCATGAGAACTAGTGAATTACTTAGAGAGAATTATTGATAGTAACAAGTGTCTGCAGAATGAAACCTGAGGGTCAAATCTGCGTCATTACCCATTTTTGTAAATAAAGTTTTATTAGAACAGACTCATTTGTTTACATATTATTTATAGTTGTGCTTAGACTTCAATGGCAGAGTAGTTGTAAGAGTGGCCATATGGCTTAGATAGTGGAAAATATTTACTATTTGGTTCTTTAAAGAAAAAGTTTGCTGAGGCTTGGTACATAGGGTTGATCTGGAAAAAAAAAATGTGACTGTATTGCTTTTTTTCCCCTTAGGGTTTCAGCAAGATCCAATACTATAAAGAAATAATTTATTATCAGTATGCCAAAACATTTGCAGACATAGAATGCTTTCAATATTGAGTCTAAATTTTAAAAAATTGAAGATTAATAGACTATATGCCAAATTATTTATTTTGTATGGCTGAGATTATAGCGCTTGTCAATACTGGTTTTGTCTATCTCTAGTTAATCAGGAACTACGTGAGTGCTAACCACGTGCTCAGAACTCTGCTGGGTACAGAAATGATGCAAAACAATTTGTGATGTGGCCCTTTTTCTCAAGAACCTTATCAGTTTTGATAGAGAGAGATGAGATCAACCCATGCTTTAAAAAATGGAAAAACAGTGTAACGTATTTTGTACTGACAATAAATACAGTATGTATTCAAAGGAAGGCTCACTACATGTTTTTGGAAAATGAATTTATTCAACTCCTCAGATACTTATTGAAGACCTACTGAGTGCTGGACGACACTGAGATATAGAGAAAATAAAGAATGGCCCCAATCCTCAAAGAACTCATCATCTACCCCATAGATAGACATTGGTCACAGAAAAGCTACCAACCAACTTTTTTAGTGTTCCTTAGTTAAAGTGGAGATTATTCACTTGTTGTATTTATAGAGTACCCACTGTATCAGAGTATATTATTGTCTCTGGGGGATACTGTGGTAAACAACACAGACAAGAATTTCTGCCCTATGGGAACGTTAAGTCCAGTAGTTGGTTTTAACCTTCATGTACTTTGTACATTGGGCCTTATGTGGTAGTTATCTGTGCTCTTTGCTTTGCCATTCTCTTTTTCCTTTCTCTCTATAAAACTCTTCTCAGGAATAGGGGTTTGTACCTCATTTGTCTCTGGGTCCCAAACAGTATTTAGTGCTATTCAGTATTTCTTCAGTGACTCTATGATGTAACTAAAATGATTTTTCTCTCACAGCCTGCTTTGTTTATGTCTACCCCAACTTTTTTCTGGGAGAGGGCTTATCATTGGTCATTAACAGGTGCACCAGCCCCTACAAATCCATTTTTCTTTCTCTTTTAAAAGCCATAGTCATTTTGCATCATAGGGTGTGAACAAGCTTAAAAGGGATTTTTATGCCCACTCACCAAAAGATGAATGTATATTTGGGACTCTGTGATCAGACTAGAGCATCTCCATTTCTTTAGTACTTTTCTAGTCCTTAGTTATCAACCCATGAAAAAATCAGGGCTTTGGAATTGTTTATGTGCGAAAAGACTAGAATTGAGGGAATTGGAGTCAGTCATTCCTCACCTGAATGTTGATTGAGAGTTTCTTTAAGCCATCTTCTTCTTTTTCACATTCTTGGTTTTAACGAGGTCATGTTTGATTGTGAATCCACTTGTAAGCAATTAAAATCTACCCTGACATTTTGAGTGTCAGATACATACTAAGGAAATGTTATTTTCATAAAGTACATGAGTCCATACATGTAAATACTTGGTTATTAATTATTAATAAAGCATACCATTGTTCGTAGTGACATCTAGAGATACATGACTCAAGCTCATTTATCAATGTCTAGTTTTAACCAATATCCAGAATATAATTGCTCGAATCAAATGCATTTGCTTGTCATTTTTTATAGCCAGTATAGTTGGATATTTGCCATCTACTACTCAGAATAATATTGTAGCTAGTGATTACTCGTTGGCTTGATTTCTAGAGAAATGTAAAATAAATTTATTGATAGTTGGTCTAAGAATTCACTCACCTTTCAGAAATATAGTCATAGATTCTTGCATTTGTTGAGAAATCTGCTCCTGGCCCTTGTACAAACATGATTTCCTTGACCTATCCAGGGATCTTCTACACTCACTTGAAGGTGAAGAGAACCTGGGCCTTGGCTTCAGGGAGCACAGCTCACGTTTTAGACTCTGAGACTCACATCTCGGAATGTGAGTATCCCTATTGGTAACACATTTCAAACATGCAGATGATGATGATTCTTGAAAGCATGCTTTAGAATCATGCTAATGGCATCAATCTAGCACACACTTGCATAAATGAATTCTGCTTTTAAAATCAGATGCGCTGTTAGCAGTGTTAAAGATGGATATTTGACATTTATCATGCAGACTAGGACGGATGGTTTAATTACATGAATTTTCTGTGGCTGTTTAAAATGAAGGCAAGTGGCGGTCTCCTCCGACACTGACCATCAAGCTCACAATCCCTTCTCAATCCTTGGGCCACAGTGAGAAAAATGGGGGACATGTCACGAGTCCTTCTAGTGGTCCCATAAACATGTCCTTGCCCCTCCCCACCTTTTCTTTCTCAGGAGTCCAAGCAGGCCAGCACTGTGAAACAGATCACCACCTCCCCATGGTTGAGTCCCATGCCTGATCAGTAGCACTAAACATTAAACTCTTGTCTTTGAGAATAATAGGCTTTGCTTTCTACACCCTCAAGCATGTTGAGCTACTGTGCAGGCTGAAAAATAAAAATGTTCTAATTGTGTCTTTTAAATAAGCATAGGAGTGAATTAATTAGACCATATTTTGTCTTTAGTTGCTTAGTTACACAATAGTATTCCTGAGCACGAGTAAGATAAATTGGCTCTTTTTGTGCTGCCTGTCCCTTAATCATAATTACTGTATTGCTTAGGAGAGTAAAGCATACATAGATTTTGAATTTTTTATTAATAGTCAAAAATATGCATATGATATATAAAGTATATGCTGTTCAACCTGTTTTATATGCTTCTATGTGGGAAGAAGTTTTATTGTGGTGGTAACATTTGCATTAGTTGCTCAAAGATGTAGTTCTGGGAAATACATAATTGAAATGTTTTTGAATTGCTTTTTCTGGCCCTTTCAATCTTATTCAAAATAATAGTGCCTCCAGTCCTGGAGCAGTCATTCTCATTTGATTTAACATCTTTCTTTGCACTGCATGCACAGCGCCCAGTTTTAACCCTGCAGAGCCTAGATGAGCCTCTATGATTCATGGACCCCGAACACTTTCCCTTAATGTTTTTGGGCTCATATTATGGGGAAGGGAGAGAAATGGGGGCACAGCACAGTGCCTGTGTCCCACAGCCATTACTCTAAAGCCCTTTGCCCTTGGCACATTTCCAAGATCCTTGGAGAAGCCTCCAGGGTTAGCGATCTTAAGAATTTGTTTTAGCTTTGGCTAGATGTTCTATGTGCTTGCCTTTTGGAGTCTTGCAAAATGGGATGTTATTCCAGGTTCCTAACCCTCAACCCCCATCCTCCACTGAAGAGGATAGCAAGCATTGGACAGCTTGATATAGTTATTGAACAATGGGAGAGTCTGGCTAAAGACCCAGGATGCATGCTGGGTAAATGTATGTGAAAATTGACCCCATTGTTCTGTTGTATTTGAAAAGCAAGTAAATTATTTACAGATATTTGCTAATTAAAGCACATGTTGTTTTACCAGCACAAAAGAACACAGTATAACAGGAGACAAAGAGCTAATGCAAATAATTTAAACTTGCCAATTCTGTGTATTCTTCTTAAAGCAGGAATATGTTTTAAAACTGTTTGTTTATATACACACATTACACATGCAATGTATGTATGGGTATACATATATACATATGTATGTATGTTTGTTTTGTTTTACCAGCAAAAGAAACCTTACATGCTATAGAGATACAGGCCAAGTTAGCCTCTAGTTACTTGTCACTTTGCTGCCTCAAGTTCCCTAGGGAACATTAGAGACAAAAATTGCTTTGACAGAATACTCTTTCCTCTAAAAATTCATAGTAACTATTATTATCACATCTAACATTCTCAGAGCTCTTGTGTATAGACACTATGCTAGTTGCCAGACTTTTTCCATTATTATTTCTAGTTTTTCTACAAAATAAACATCATTAAAACCATTTTATAGATAAAGAAACTGAGGCTCAGAAAAGTTAACTGTCCCAAGGCCAGTGAGGTCCCTTAAGGAGCCTCAGAGATTTCTAAAATATCTGCTCAGAGCAAACCTGCGACTCTGTAACCAGCCACAGGTTAAGACTTATTGGTGCAAACTCTGCTTGCCATTATCTGGTGTGAGCTCCCGTCAGAAGACCATTGGAGAGAAAAGCAAGCTAGCCAGATGTTGTACCAGAGAATAAAAATGTTCTCATTCATTATCTTGTCCTCACTCAATGATAGTTCTCGATTTAGTTGTTTTTATTCTGTGACAACCCAACTTTGGCAGCTTCTTTGCTAGAAATCTTCATGGTGGTTTGAAGTTGCTGACATCCACTGAAGGACTCAGTCTGTGAGAAGGCTGCTAGTAACTTTCTTAGAGACCCTCTCCTGGCTGGAATGTGGGCATGTCCATAGGTAAACCTGGTACCTCTAGCACTGATCTGCTCACAAAGATAGGTGATCCTTTTGTGTTATTGGTAATGATGATCTAAAAGGCCCATGGTCACAAATAGGTTAGACTCGGTCCACAGATTCAAAGCCAGATTTGCCATGATTCTGCCAGATGTGTGGCTCCTGTGTTCTTTAGCTTTCAAATAGATTGCTAACTCCTAACTTGGGGGCTTTCAGTATACACTGACCTCTTTTCTACTGGACCTTTATAAATATTGTTGTTTATTCAGCATTTGGTTCTTGAAAGCTTCTACCTTGCTCTCTAAGAACTTGCAATCAAATTAGTTACTGATTCAGACAAGATAATTAATAATAGAACCGTACCCTTACAAGTTATTTATTTACTTATTTTAAAATGTTTTAAAGGGCTCTTTGAATCCCATGAGACTCCCATGGCAGCCCCAGGGGTTCCCTCCCAAATTTCACATGGGAGGGGTATCAGTCTCTATCCCTCCAGAGTGCTTTCTGTGAATAGGCTAGCACCAGGAACTGGAGAGACAGAGGTGGAAAAACACTCAAGATTCTGCTTTTGCAGAACTTCCTGTCAGGTGGGTACACGTTTAATGTTAATCAAACTAGCACAAATAAATGGGTATTTTTGCAGTATGGTCAGTGTGATAAAGGGAAAATTGGTTCCTGATCTTGTCGGAAAGGTTTGTGGAGGCATTTTAGAAGAAATAATGTTTGAGTCCGGGTCTGAAAATATTCCAAGGTAAAGACTAGGAAAGAGGTCCCATAGTAAGTGGGGAAGGTGGGTACAGTTCCTACAGAATGAGGGGAATCTGGACTGAGCCAAATTTTGGTGAATCCAGTAACAGGATAGGAGAGCCCACTGAGGCCATGGAGGTACCTGTTGTGGAGATCATCTAGACCTAGAAGGCATTTTTCAGAACGTCTTACATCTATCTGTGGAGATGCTGAAAATGGGTTGGCACACTATGGCTTATGTACTGAATCTGGCCTGCTGCCTGTTTTTTAAATAAAGTTTTATTGGCACATAGCTGCGTCCAGTTGTCTACAAATTACGCCTGGTAGATTTTGTACGATCTTGGTGGAACTGTATAGATGCATCAGAGCCCATGGATGTACAGATTCTCATATACTTATTTTCTAACCCTCTACAAAAAAATGTTTATTGACCCCTGGTCTAAAATGGCATTAATTAAATGATAAAACTCGATGGTGACAACCAAATGTGTGACCTTTTATTTACTTCTCAGAACAATAATTTACGAAGTAAGTTTTAGTGTCATTTGCATTTTGCTAGGTTTCTAAATTCATTGCTGACTTCTAGCACACAGAAGGCAGAAACATTGTACCTTTTTGGCAGTTGGGAAAATGGGTAGGATCAGAAATGGGATATACAATTCGCTGGTTTTGCTTCATGAAGTTATACTGTCCCACAAATGAGTTTGTCTTTCACCTCCCTGTGATGTTTTCCCCAGGAGAAAAGGAACCTACACAGGGTCATTCATGCAAGGACCCCCCCACCCCCACCCCACCCCTACCCGGGCCAAGCAGGTAGACAAAGTGAACTTGGTCTGGAGGGCCATGTGATATTTGGGAACTTGGTGCACATGACTCATTCTATTGTTGCTCCTTGGGTCTTGTCAATCACTGCTGGGCAGAAATATTGTCTCCAGTGTTGTAGATATTACCATTTCTCTAGAGAAGTGCCAGAAATCTAGATTTTCATTTCATTTTAGTTGGTGGCTTCATCCAAATTTTAAAAACCACTGTGGGTCAAACAGAATAGATCTATGTAGCCTATGGGCTGCTGCCTCCTTACAATCTCAGAGCAAAGCTTTGGGCTTTTAAATTTTTTAAAGCTTTCTCAAGTTTGACTGATTTCCTGTAAATAAAATAAAAGAATCTGTTGGTCATAAAGTGGAAGAAAAGATGTAGGGGTAACCAAGTAGACAGATTCCATCCTTACCATTCTAGCCAGAGTTCCAGAGTCTGGGAGGACAGAAGGAATGGATGTGTGAGTAGGGGAGCTGGGCTCCTCCACTCTGAGTGGCGAGGAAGTGAACAAAGATTGAGATACAGAAAGAACAAAGCACCTCATTGGAAATGTGGCCTGCAGCGAAGAAGAACTTCTATTCTGGAGAAGAAAGACTTGTGAGCAGGCCCTTGAACAGAACTAGACTTTCAGGGGTGGAGATTTTTCGGGAGGGAGGAGAAGGGAGTGGGAAATCCTCATCAGAAGTGACTAGATAGGCAAAAAAGATTGATGGGCATACAAATAGATCTGTGTTAGGTAAGAAAGCAGGATTTAGTAGAAAATAAGGGAGACTGAGGCCAGTCTTCTGAGTCTAGCAAGATAAACTTGTAATTTTAAACGAACCTGGTTAGTAACTTCATATGTGTATTTTCTCTTTTTAGTTAGAATTACAAGCTCTTAGTTTTGAAGCTTGGTAGAAATGAATGAGAATGTTTACTCTGCCAGTTAGTCATGTCATCCTGCTCTCTATATTTAAAGTCTCCCAGGTCTCAGTTGCCTTATCTGTGAAATAGGTTAGTATTGCTGGATTATGGCTATCAATTGAGATACAGGCAGAGGCACCAAAACATGTCCTAGCTTATATTCAGGCCTGTAGCAGATGCTGGTTATGGACCCTACCCTTCCTGTTCAGGGACCAAATCTTAATTTTATTGTCTCAGTGAAGTGTGTCATATTGCTAGACTGTTAATAATAACAATAACAGACCCTTAGTAATTTATTGGTTGAGTCTGTGGACTACTAAGTGTTGTTTGAAAAGTAGCAACTAAGAGAACTTTTGATTTTAATGAGGTTAAACTTCCCGGTCTCTATCTCTGCTAAATGTTTTTGTGTTCATGTTTAGAATTTTGATCCATATTTGAAGTTTTCAGTGGAGGGGATCCCCTCAAGCCCATTCTGGACTGTTCCTTTGGATCTTAAAGGACCATTAGGGATCATCTCTTCCATCAATCACAAAATAAAGTGAGATGGGAGAATGATGGAGTTAAAAGACAAAATCTGCATTGCAGATGTTTGAACTCAGTATGCCCAAGAAAGGCCAAACCTGCTGTTCCCAGGTTCCTCCTCTTTCATGATCTGACCTCCAGGAAACCTGGCCTTGATTGAAGGTGCACAACATTGAAATTTATTTCCTTCAGTTAAGAAAAAGTCTCCCTTTTCCTTTTCTTCAAAACACCCCTAATTTGAAATTTTGTTTCTCCTGTGTGTCTCATCTCACTTTTTCCCCTCCTTGTTTTCCTCCTCCTACCTTTCCTCCTGCTCTCCCTTTTCTCCCTCTTCCTTTTATTTTGGTGCTGGTAGTAGGGAAGGTATTTCATACCAACTAGTTTATGATGAGTCATACCAGGTTCTTTTAAGAAACAAGAAAGCAAAGTGTCAGGGAAAGGATGAAAAGGAAAGAATTCCAGCCAAAATGATGGGGAATCTTAAGAAGGATCTTCAAAATAGAGATTGCCTGCTGGGCCATTAAATCCTTTTGCTTTGGGATAATCCCTCAGTGTATATCAGATTACTAGAATTCAGATGAAACCACTGCTGTAGCACTCAAATTATTCTAAAATCTAGTGTACATGGGTTATAAATACAGAAAATGATTCAATTCTGTATGTCTTAAGTAAAATAATCTGTTCCATTCTATTTCTTGTGAATATCCCCCATAATAGTCTAATTGTGTTTTGTGCTCCTAGGGCCTGAATGTGTGCAGAAATTATTCATCGGGTTGTAAAATATGCATCCCCAACTATATGAGCAAGCTAAGAAGGTTTTAGCTAAAAGGGTAAAGATGCTTTTCCTTAATGCAAATTGTATGAATCATGTAAATGATAGCATCTTTTAAAATTATCAGTAGGCCTTTAAAAATAGATATATAGTTATAAGCCCACTATCTCACTTCACATTTTTGATGGTACTAGATTAGTAATTTAATAGACAGCTAACCAGGTGTTGCATCATACTTGATCCCCAGAATTCCTTAAAGATCCCCAGTGCAGTAGAGAGAAACTTTCTCAGCATGTCAGAATGTTGCTGTATCTCAGTTGCTTTAATTTTCTTTCTTTATTTTTAAATGTTCTGGCCTCCTCCCCATCCCATCTCTTTGTAAGCAGAGAGTATAGTCTTTTTTTCCCTGATCTTGGCAATAAGTATTGGAGGGTTGTTTTTCTACAGGACCTTCAGATTGTACTATAGGCAACTGCACTGCTAACTGGTCAGCTATGCTGCAAGATTTTAAAAGAATCTTGAAATGGTGGGAGGAGGGAAAGAGAGATGAGACTTGGGATTCTTCTGTGGTAGTGGAGGGCAGGGTATAATAATGCTGTAAGAAAACATGACATCTCTATTTTTAAATATATTCTTCTTTGATTGCAAACTTTTATTCAGTTCAGTTAAACCAATATTTATTCATATGTGCTGGGTACTGTGGGGGTGATAAAGAGATGGCTAGGACCAGCCCCTTTCCCTCTAGTTGCTTAGAAGACATGAAATATAGAAGTTAGCCTTACTTGGTAAGATCATATTTTACTTTGTTCTTTTGTCCTGGCAGGTGTCCTCATATTAAATAGTATTGTTATATATTTCTATGGGTACCCAGAAAGAAAAGATCTCTTGGGTAGGTAGTTTTAGGATTTAGGTGGTTGCATAAAGCATTTTTTCCTTTGACTTATCAGCCTCTTAGCAGAAATTTATCTAATTTCCAGGCATGGCTGAACTGTTTAGCACCTTGCTTCACAAACCTTTATTCCTTTGTCACATAAAAATGTGTAAATATATCCCATGTTAAATAGTTGCATATCATTTATCTACTGTTGTATAACAAATCCCAAATTGTCTTAAAACGTTGATTATTCATAAGTTCTGTGGGTAAGGAGCCGGGTAAAACTTAGACAGACTGCCTCTATCTCAGGGTCTTTCAAAACTTTAGGGTGTCAGCTTGGGAGGTATTAATCTTAAAACTCTGTTGGGAGATGAATGGATCAATACACATATACACAATGGGCTACTAGTCAGTGATCAAAAAAAGAAACTTATGCCATTTGTGGCAACATAGACCGAGCTGGAAGGGATTATGCTAAACAAAGTAAGTCAGAAGGAAAAAGACAAATATCAATGGTTTTACTTAACAGGTATAGAGAAACCAAATGAAGTGTTAGGAAAAAGACAAAGGTTTTTATTTTCTGACCCTACATCTGAGACATACAGTAGGGGACAGAGAGGGAAAGGGATTCAAACAGAGGAGGGAAGTGCACAAGGGTCTATGGTGATGGATCCTGAGTGTTATGGTGGTGGTAGAACTATGGGGACTACACCTGAAGGGGAAAATCAAATATTGTAAAAAATTAACAATGATTTAAGAAAATAATTCAATTACTAAACATAAGTATCTAATGAAAGAAAAACTCTGTTGGGGGGACTATGCGTCGAACTCTCTGATTTGCCTGCTGGTAAGGATGCAGGGCCTCCTCAGCTATGGGACTGAGGACCTAATTCTTTGCCAGCGGTGGCCCAGGCTCCCTTCAGTCCCTTGGCCATTCCAAACCCTCCATGAACCTCTCCCAACATGGCAGCTGATAGCCCTCATAGTGTGTGAGAAAGAAGTCATAGTTCTTGTATAACCTAATAATCTCAGCTGTGATATTCCATCACTTTTGCCTAATTCTGTTTGTTTGTTAGCAGTAAGACACATCCAGCCCATATTCAAAAGGAGGGGATGATACAAGGGCCTAACACAGATAAGAAGCTGGGCATTGTTGTGGCATCTTAAAGGCCACCTTTAAGGTAGCATAATTTTAGTATATTTAATAGTCCATTTTACTGTAAAGCTAATTGGATGAGGGTGGAAAGATAATCCTTTTAACCTCTCTTGCTCTTTTCTTGTTTCCCCTTCATTTGTTGTTGTTAAAACATTTTCCTTAGCTAGTTCTTTTCAAACACCCTCCTCCTCTTCTGGGTATATAATAGATGATATATAAAACAACTGAATGATTTCATCTTTTAAAGATTTGTTGGTTTTTGAGTCTGTCAAGCCTTGTTGGATCTGTTTAATGTCTTGATTGGTAAATTTGGAGGGTTTTGCTGCAAAGGGCGTTAAGTGTCCTGTGTGGTGATGATTTTGCAGAGAGAAGGGGAAAGGGGTCCCTGTAACAGAGTCTTTAATGCCTAAGAAAATAGTGATGTTTCATGGTCAAGGAAGGGCATTAAATCAAGGTGACAAATGTCTAAGGAGGTAGACTTAACATCCAAGTGAAAGGAGTCGCCCTCTCAATTTGTGTTTCCAATGAACATGTCAACAAAACAAGATCAGCACTTTGCTATCCTGCAGCCATGTGCATATGTCAGGGAGCAACTGATCTTTCAACTTTTAAGTTGTTTGGAAACTGACTGATTCATGGGAAAACTCAGCTTTTTCAGAGTGGGTACAATTTGATTTTTAACAAAGTGCTCAAATTGTATATATGTGGTGCTGAAGGTTTGGAAAACAGGTGGCTTTAAACACAATCTGGTCAATTTGTAATAATAGAAATTGATTAATGGTGTGGGTTCTGTGATAAATCTGCTGGAAACTTGGAGGAGTCTAGGCTCATATTTAGAAGCATGTATCAGCAATGAAATGTCTACGAGGAATGTGTTGTGGATATTTTAACCCTGAATTTGACAGTGCACCATGTTCCTCCCAGCACCTTTGTATTTTCCCTTCCTTCTGCATCTGGAGTCCTTGGTTCTTTCCAGAATACTCCTCCCTTTTAACCTTGCTCATTCCTTCCCTACCTTAGGATCTCTGCAGAGAGACTTTGACCACTAAATTAAAAGTCATACCCATTTCCACCCCTCATCTGCCATTATTGCCTCTTCTAGATTTTTTTGCCTGAAATTTCATTATCTGGCACTTGTGCCCTGCCCTCTTTTATTCCTTACCCATTCTTCCTACACAGTTGTAGGCTCTAAGAAGGTAGGAGTTTTTGTGTTTTATTCTTGATTGTATCCTCATTGCCTAACATATAGTAAGTACTCAGTAAACTTGTTGAATGAATGAAATCACTAATGGTATTTATTTCTCATTCTAGAAATCACTAGCTGAGGACCCTTGACCATGTTAGGTGTCCTCTTACTAGCTTAGTATCCTTAAGTTGGGTGCTGTTCCCCTTGCTATTCCTCCTGTCTAACATGTCTCGAAGTAGATGCTCAGAACATTGAGAGGGAATGAGTGAATGAATTCTCTGACAAAGGACTAGAAAGACAATAACCTTCATCTTCCAGGCAAGGAACAGGAGGTCCTAGGCATTTATGCATTTCTTCTGGGCAGTCCCTATGCCTTATTTATCCTTATTTTTTCATAGCTAATACCCAGCCCAACATCTGGCAGAGAGCAGAGTCAATACAAATTGGCTCAGGTTGAAGTGAGTTGGGGGAAAGCTAAAACAAAATCCTTCCTGGCAGATATAATGGATAAAACTGAGCTTGTGAATGTTCTTTTAAAAGTGGCAGGGATGACTCCTACATTCTTTTATGTAACTATTTTATCAAAATGCCATGTAGCATTTGTTCAGTTATTCATTTGTTGATTCTTTAAACTCCACCTGGATATTGAAAGGCATGGGAACCTATACAAGTGTCAGTCCTACCTTCAGAAAGTTTACCGTAAGGGAAAATTGGCCTTTATTCTCTGGTTGTAACTTGCCTGAAGTTGCAAAAGCTGTTGTAGTTGGGCGATTATAGTTGTAGTTGTCTATCTATGTTGGCGCCTATACCAGTCTTTGAACAGGACTAGAAAGGTCACCAACTGTGGTTGCAAATTGGCTCTTGTGTTAATCCTGGCAGATTCAAAAACACTCAATATTTTTCCAAACTGAGTTTCAGGCTTTTGATTGAAGCCTGAATCATTTACTGCACCGCAGCAGAGCATAGCACCAGTATAGGAAAACCTAGAACTTAAAAAATACAAAGCCTCTTTAAGTAATCCAATATAGGATAATTACATTATTAAATAAAGCTGTGGGTCTCAAATTATTCCACTGCCATTGTACATGTGAGGATAACAATGTGAACTGTGCTAAGTGAACAGAGCAAAAAAATGTTTAACAAGAGGGAGCATGTCTAAATCATATGTTTATGTTTAAATAGAGTCTACACAAAACAGGAAGATTTACTTGGTTTCTACATTAAAGCATTTTAAACAGGCATAAGGTTTTCAGTGATTCTCTGTGAAGACTGCTCTTCTCATTAATGACAGTAGTATATCAAGACTCTGTGTCAGAACACCAATAACCTTAAATAATTCAGAACTAATTTCACCATGCTTTTCATATACCAGTTGAAGTAAAGGACTTTCTTCTTCCTTTAGTGTTTATGGAAATAGGCCCTGCTGAACTGTATACCTGGGCAGAGGGTAATGTGCCCATAAAACTAGATGGAAAATGATCAGGAAATGTGAAAGTATTGGTTTGGAGTCATTTAGCATATTTGAATACCTGGGTTGGGTGGTCACTGAGTGTGAGTTTTATTATCATTGTTTTTGCTTTTATAGATTGTTCTTATAGGTAACTCAAGTGAGCTTTAACACTAGAATTGGACTCATTTATCTCTTTTTGCTTGTTTTAATGACCAGACCTAAGTACATGGATGCCAAACTGGTTTTTATTGTGGAAACCTGAAAGTAGTTAAAAAAACAGACTGTGGAGTTAGCACCCTATTAATTTGACCAAGGGAGAGGCAGACAAATTCAACAATTGACTTCAGACATCTTCTGTACAGATCAAGATCAAGTACTTGTCTATGTAAAAAGGAAATATCAATGATGCTGGGATATATTTTCTTGCTCTCTGTAAATTATCTTTAATTTTAGGGATGAAACATTGTTTTTGTATGGTAGGTAAGTTCACAAGAAAGAAAGGGAACTGTGAGTTAATGAGAATGTTTTTAGGAGCTTTCTATGGAAAATGGCCTGTTGGTCAGGGGAACAGGCTGCATTCTAACAGTTTTTAGATCAGCATGTATTAAAAATGTATTTAGAAACAAAGTATTTAAGATTTTTGAATTACTTGTTTGATACACATGTGTTATTGGCTATCCCATGAAGGAGGGTCACTTTACACTGGACAAATCACACATCGAAGCAGTCTTCCATTTGCTTAGTTCCTCTAATTGTGCCAGGATGGATTTCCAAAATTAATTGAGCCACAAACTTTGTCTACATGCCTGGATGAGAAAAGGTTGAAAGAGAAGGGACAGGCTTGGGAAACTGGAACCCAATACACTAATGAGCCTCCATGGTAAATCCATTTCATCACTTTAAGGGAGTCAGATGAAACCTTAGCACTATTTGAGAGGGTATCTTCATCACTCAGACAACAGAAAATTCTTCACATTTTTAACTATCACACAAATGGGGATATCTGTAGTTTTACTTTGGGGACAAAAACACAGTACAAATTAAAAATTAAAATCCTCTTTGTTACAGAAATGACTTTAAATCCCACCCACCCCAGAAAATTTGTGGGAAGCAGGGGAGGGTTCTGTTTTCCCTGAGTGGTCATAGGCTAGAGTGTTTCTGTTGAAAGGCTTAAGAAACCAATTTCCCAGAGAGATTTTGCTGCAACCAAGCTAGTTTCTGATTCCATTTCAGTTTTTTCATCTCTAAAATGGGCCTGAGAACACCTCCTTTGAGAGTCATAGGGATCAGATAGGATGGTGTCTGTTAAATTCATTCATGAGTATATGTGTAAAGCGGAGTTTTCTATGGCTACATCCTTGAGATGAGGAGCGTGAATTAGAAGTCCAGATATTTGGAAGGGGTAGGGGAAGGGACTAAAAAAAAAAAAACTCTAGATTTTTTTTAATGCTTATTTCATTTTTATTTGTGATACAAAACAAGCTTGTTTTATTATTAGATTTTTTTATGCTTATTTCATTTTTATTTGTGGTACAAAACAAACTTGTTTTATTACTAGATTTTTTTAATGCTTATTTCATTTTTATTTGTGGTACAAAACAAACTTGTTTTATTTTTATTTATTTTTATTGTTTACAAATATGTGTGTATTTATTTATACTACATCTCTATTCCCTGAGGTTGTTCCTCCACCATATTACCAGTGAACCCTTATCTTTATCTTTTGTGCTCATCCCTCATTTCTCCATCCCTCCCTCTCCCTAGCTGTATGCTTTAGTTTTGTTGTTTGCTTGTTAGTTTTGACTTTGTTGTGACCTTTTGTATGTTTTCCTTATATCCTGTCTATACAAACAAGTATAACAACTTAACATTTATCTCTTAACATGAGATGGATTCTTTTTAGTCTGTTTCCCCTCCTTTTAAAATGAGACTTGGCAAAATGATTTAATGTCTCAGACTTGTGTAGCCAATTAAGCATAGTAGAGCTGCATTTGAACCTGGGTCTCCCAGACTCAAAAGCTTGTGCTTTCTCAGTGATCCATCAGTTTCTCACAACTTGGAATATGAGGAGATAGTGTGCTATTAAAATAAGTATTTGTTCTGTGCTTTTGTTCCAGCACAGACTGTGGCTTTGAGGGAAGCACAAGGAAAAAAAGAACTTAAACAAGGTTACCTACTTTTCTTTACTTTTTTTTTTTTTAAGACTAAGTCTCGTTATTTTTGCCTGTGGAATCACAGGCTCACTTTGCCCAGGGTACCACAGACTCAAGCAGTTCCCACCCTCAGCTTCCCAGGTAGCTTGGATTACAGGCACATGCCAACACACCCAGATATTTTTTTGGGACTAGGTTTCGCTACTTGCCCCAGGCGGGACTCGAACTGCGATCCCTGAGCCTGGCTGCAGCTTCCTAGGCTGCCGCTTACAGGCATGCGCCACAATGCCCGACCTGGTTACCTGCTTTTATAAAGTTGCTGCAATTTTCTGGTGTTTACTAGGAAGACAGAAACCTACAATTCAGCATCAACTGGTAATGCCTCGTAAAGATGTAACGTGATGTCACAATAAAAACAGCGATAGTGAGTTCAGAGATAAACTTAGTTTGATACAATTTTATTTTGATTAAGAAACAGAATGAGAAACAACTGCTACCTTCTGTGGCCATACTGATAGCAGAGGTAGAAAAGGAGTGTATAGCTTGAAAGGAAGAGGGAGAAAGTCTTAACTAGAAACAGTCTTAACTTGGCCTTTCCAAATCAGTGTGGTTCCTGTTTTCTTGCTCCCTGAGTGGGTCCCATTAGCATTGTTCCTGAGCCCTGAGCCTGCCGTGGAGTTCAGTCACAGAGGTACCCTGCCAGGCAAAGGAGAGAGGAAGGGGACTAAAGACAGGTATTTACTCACTGTGAGAGGTTGTTGAAGAACTCACTAAAGAGTCAGTGCCACTGCTCGAAGGTATGCTCTGCTCCTGGTAGCACTCCCCACACCCTGAAGTAGAGTATGGCTGATGTAGAGTAGGGCTTTGTGTAGGTGTAGTGATGGCTGACCTCCTCCCCAGTTTCCTCTGCTGTCCATCTTCTGGCCCATTTATATGCCATCAACACAAATGTCATCACCCTTTTTTAAACTCTCCATGTATTAACATTAGTCATGATTTTTCATCTGTATTCTGTTGGTATCTGATACATGAAATCTTGCAAATTTGACAGATGAAATGTTGATCACATTGTCCTCATTTTCCTTGTTTCATCACTGACCAGTGAAATATGCAGGCGAACTTTGCCATTCTGTTTTACCTGATCTCTTGCACCTCTGTAGAATGAAGAGTACGTGCTCACTCTGTAAGAGTCCCATTAACAGGACAAACCAGTAGTAATCAGAAGAGTAATTGGACAAGTGGGCAGATGTCTTGAATTGTAGCGTATCTGAGCAAGACTTGAAAGCAAGTGGCCAACAGCCAGGCCCAGTGGTTGCTCCTTCCCTTCCCAGGAACCCCTGATAAACACCCATAGGCACACCTGCCTGGCCAGATGTTCAGGACGCAAGCTAATGCGGTTGCTACTCTTCCTTCTAGATGTTCATGCAACCATTTTTCTTTATTTTTATTTTCCATCTTCATGAAAATTCTCCACTCTTGTAGAACCAATTGGACTAATATTTTGGTTTTACAATTTATTTAGCTAACATTACCTATTGATGTGGCTTGTGTTCCCAACATTTATCATATTTCAGTGAAGAACATTTTTAAAAATCGTGGATGTTTGGGGAAGATTGAATGAATATGCCTTATTTTCCAGTTCTCATTCTATACCCTACCTGCCAGCCCTTCTAATATTACATTGATGTTATTTATTGTCTTTTGGACTCAATTATTATAACTGAAAACAGCCCTTCTCAGCAACAATCTGTCATTGAGTCCATTAATGTTCTTTTTCCTGAAGAAGATATATTAGTAAAGACACAATTTCAGTTGTGTATAACAGAGCTCCAGTATTAAAGTTGCTTAAGCAAGCTGGAAGTTGAAAATCTCTCTGGCATCGTTATTGAGGGTGATTCAGGACTGGTAAGTCAGCTCTTCTGCATGAGATCTTCTAGGAAACAGACTCCTATCTTTTTCTCCCTAGAGTTTTGTCTCCTTTATATGGGCCAAAAGCATGTCTATCCCTGGAAGTTGCCTACCTCATTAATGTTCCATCCTACAATTTGGAACTTAATCATACAACTTCAACTGGTTGTAAAGGAATTAGGGAAATAGTGCCTTATTCTGTTCCTGATACGTTTGAAGGTTATTATTAAAGAAGAAAGGAAGAAGAGCTGTTGATGGAAGTTGCCACAGTTTGGCAGTTTCCATGCCCCTTTTGTAAATTAAGATTGACACATGAGTGAAATGAATAGGGCATTTCTACTGAATTGACCCTGATACATCTAAATTGAAAAGGGATTGGTGTCTAGATGAATTTTTTGGACTGTAGAGTGTAGTCATGGGCCTGGCAGTGAGTGCTGGAATCCCCTTCTTTGTCAAATGATTTCTTCAAGGTGTGGTATTCAGAGTAAGAAGAACTGGGCCCAAATGTAGTTAAAGATACATTACCTACAGTTTCCCAGTAGGGGGATAGAATAAGGCAGAAGAGAAATTGAACAGTTAAGAAAGAGATAGGTGGCAGATGCTAGATAGGTATTGGCCATGGGTCCCTCAAATATCTGCATTATTTTGTGAGTGAAACCTTTGTTCTAAGCTGTGTTTTGAAGAATTTTATATAGTGAACAGTCTTAGAAGACAGAGCTAGTGTCTTCTTTCAGAAAAAAAAAAAAAAAAGGTTAGCCATACAGAATGATCAGTATAAATGTTTTGATTCCTTAAACTTAATTACTTCCCGTGAATTGAACCCGGGTATGTACAGGTATCATCAAATCCTCTTTGTATCTCCTTCTGGGAATTACATGCCAAAAAAAGAAGAAAAGAAAGCAACATAGATGCTGTTACTTTGTAGCTGTTCCTGTGACCACTAATTCATCCTTTGTCTCTGGCAGGGAATTCTGTGTCTATAGTCACAGCATCCATAAATCGGAATGGGCTAGTTGATAAATTTGGAAGTTTTCAAAGGGTTGGAATCAAGACCTTTTATACTCATTATTGAAGATGCTAAAGAATTCTTGTATATATGGATTACCTCTGTTTAAATTTACTATATTAGAAATTAAAACAAATAATTTTAAATACATAATTTGTTTAAAAATAAAGTGACTTCATAGACAAAAATAAATAAATGCCCTCATACCTTAAACAAAATTAAGTCAAAATGTGTCATACCACTATATGTAAACTATAAAAATTTTGGAAGAAAACAAAAAGAAGATTATTCATGAAGCAGATAGTTTATAGATAAAATAGCAAAACCACAGTGCTGAAAAGAAAATAGCCCACCAATTGGTCTTATTCAAAATTTAAAACTTTCACTGTGTGAAAGACACTGTTAACAAGAATGAAATGACAAGCTACAGGGTGGGAGAAATATTTTAAACCACATATCTAAGAAAAGACTGATATCCAGTTCAAGAACTCAAAACTCAACCTAGAAAAATAAACAACCCAATTTTTTAATGAGCAAAAGAATTAAATACACACTTCACCAAAAGGGACCTATGGATGGCAAATTAGCACCTGATAAAATGTTCCACATCATTAGTCATTAGGGAAATGAAAATTAAAAACATGATGAGAAACCATTACATACACAGTGGAATGACAATAATAATTAACAGTGACAGTATGCAGTGCTGGATGTAGAACAACTGGAACTCTTATACATTGCTGGTGTGAATGCAAACTAATACAGTCATTCTGAAAAACAGTTGGAACAGTTTCTTCAAAATTAAATATTCATTTACCATATGACTATACTCCTAGATATTTATCTAGAGAATTAAAAAATTAAGTTCACACAAAAACCTGTTTGTGAGTATTTATACCAGCTTTATTTGCCATCATCAAATTTGGAAGCAGCCCTGTGTCCCTCAGTGGGTGGATAAACTAGGATACATTCACAGCAAAGGGATACTAGTCAGTAGTGAAAAAGAACAGCATCATAGGATCAGTTGTGTGTGTAGGTGGATCTCAGAGCACTGTGCTGAGTGAAAGAGGCAGTCTTAGAAAGTTTCCTACTGAATACAACATTTTGGAAAAGAGGAAATTATAGCAAGAAGTGATCAGTGATCAGTTACCATGTATTAAAAATCAGAATTGCTGGGCATAGTGGCACGCACCTTTAATCCCAGCATTGGGAGGCTGAGGCTAGGAATCACTTGGGTCCGTGGGTTGGAGACTCCAGGCAACATAAAGAAACATAGTCTCAAAAAAAAAAAAAAATTAGTCATGCATGGTGATGCGCACCTGTAATCCCAACTTTGGGAGGCTGAGGCTAGGAATCACTTAAGTCCGTGGGTTCGAGACCCCAGGCAACATAGTGAGACTTAGTCTCTTAAAAAAAAATTCAGAGAACTGTGCACCAAAAGGGGAGATTTTAGTGTAAGTTAATTTTTTAATAAATAAAAAATAGCAATGTAAAGTGAATATGTAAATGTATGTGTTTTATAAAAATAAGCAGATAGCAAAAATTAGTAAAGATAACAGCATTATTGTACATTTGTAAATCTCTTTGTTGTCTAGCTTAATAGAGACAGCTGGAATCTTATATAGGCTTTCATATGTACTCTGTTGTACCATATGTCATCTAGTCTGGAAAAACCCTTAATACACTTAACAGAAAACTAGAGTGAAAAAAGCAAATACTATCTTAGTATTACGATCATTGTTTTGACTCTTTGGAGCCCTGAAATAGTCTTGGAGATCTCCCAGAGTTCCTGGACTACACATTGAGAACCACTGATATAATAATACACTGTTCCAAATTTTAGTCATTTATATAGCATCTTGAACTTTTTTTGCCATACCCACATGTTTATTTAATGGTTTTGTTCAAGTTTATCTTTTTTTTTTTTTTTTTGAGACTAGGTCTCGCTATTTTTGCCTGTGGAACCACAGGCTCATGTTGCTCGGGGCACCACAGACTCAAGCAATCCCCAGTCTCAGCTTCCCAGATAACTGTTATTATAGGGGAGCACCACCATGCCCAGCTCTTTTGGGGGGGACATGTCCCCAGCGGGACTTGAACCTCGATCCCTGGCCCCGGTCATGGTTTCCTAGGCTACCGCTTACAGGCATGCGCCACCATGCCCGGCCCCTATCCTTTTTTTAAACTTAAAACTTATTTATAGAGGAAATGTTCTATATTCCCTGTAAATGGAAAACCAGTCCCATTTGCCTTTAAATGGAAGGTTATCACAAAAATAAACAAGCAATGAGTGGCTTATATTAAAAAAAAAAAGGAAAGAAAAAAGAAAGTTTGCCTGTGAGCCACCTAAACTGATCTTTGCATGATAGGTTTCGGAAAACAATGCAGAAGAGCATAACTAACACTGCCACAACACTTCATTTCTGTTAACCTATTTAATCCTTGCAATTTTGTGAGAAGTAAATAGTATTATTAACTTTTTTTTCAGCATATGTTAAAAAAAATTGAAGCACAATGCTAAAGAAGTTGTGTAGTGTTCCGGTGCGAGTAAATTGTAGGGCTGGGATTTGAACCCAGGCAGTCTGACTCCAGAGTATTGACAGATAGGAAAGCTGGATTCTTATCCAAGTTCTTCCAGAAGTTGGCCCTAGGACATGCCACTCACTGTCTTCATCATGAAATGAAGGAGGTGAATAAAATCAGGTTACACAAGTTCCAGTGTTGGGTGCCTGCCAAAGGGGTCAGGCTGGGAGGGAAAAGTGGACTGAATGTAAGGTGATAGGGAGTGGTGGGGTTAATAGTAAACGGAGATCTTGAATTTTATCTAAAGAAAGCAAGTGCTACTCAGTTTCAACGGTTTGGGGCGGGGGTAGAGGGAGCGGACCTTTTCTTACACTTTTTTCTCTCTCTTTCTCTCTCTCTCTCTTTTTTTTTTTGCCAAATATCCCTTTAAATTATTTTATACGAGAAGTGAGAAATCTGAATATTTTGTATAAAATTTCCCAGTTTTATACATTAGACTGATTGATTAACAACTTAACTGGGTGAACTTCTCTGTCTTAGATATTTCCATGATGGAAGAAACTGTTTTGTTTCTACAGTGGTAGAAACAAAATCAAAATTACAGAGGTAGGCAGCTTAGAACAATGATGAAAGGGGTTAGGGACTTAGAAAGTGTCTCAACACAGCCTATATAAATATTGATTAGGAGCCAGGTTAATTGAAAAGCCAAGGTACATTAATAGAATAACAAAGTGTACTTCTTTGTGTTCCTTTTGTATTATAGTAGAGTAAATCAGCAATATTTATCCAGTGCTCATTCTCAGTTTGCAGAGAGCTAATGTAATCATGAGATGAGCTTATTGAAATTCTTTTCTTAGACATAAGAGTCTTGCCCAAGAATGGTGAGTATTAGGGACTTTAGTCAGCGCTGGCTCAGAATAGTGAATATGAACATGTGATTTATACCATTGTGTGTACAGAGTAATGTTTCCTGTGACATTTTCTATATATGTGTTAGCTGTTTTGTTTTTGGGATTGGTTTGTTGTTTCCCCCTCCTCTGCTTATCAGATTTCCTTCTAAATCCTGGCATTTGACTATGTTGCAGGGCCAGTTTCTCTGTGAATCCACAGTAAAACATACTGGTGGTTTCACAATTAACCCAAATGTGGTTTTATGGCTTATACATGTTTATGTGAATTCCTGCATTTGTTTTTATGTAAGTGGGTATATTCAGAAGGTCTGTCTCACAGACAGGGAAAAGGAGGGAGAACAAAAATCTATAGATTGAATCTTGAAAGATGAGTTTATTCATCAATGACATCATAAGGATTGTATTTTCTCTTGGTTAATAAACTTTGTTTGGCGGGTGTTGTGAGCCAGCCAGAGCTCGTCATGCCATTTCTTGGAAAAGATCTGAAGCAACTGGTAATTGAAATGATAATCATTTGTTCATAGTTAGAGCTGTTTGAAAATAACACTCATCTCCAGACTTGTCTCTTCTGGGGAACCATATTTGGTAAAATTGTTGCCAAATTCCATCCTTGCTAATGTTGAAATTTATATACCTTGATACTTAATTACTTTCCAGTGTATTCTAAACTTGATTTCTGGTGTGCCCCATCTAGAAACTGTTCCCATATGCTTTGAAACAATACCCAGCCTGAATTTTTATTCTGACATTTACTAATCACCATGTAATAGCTAGAAAATGCGTGACAACTACAGATCTTTTATTTCAAGAGGATGGTGTAGTGAATCTGAGTGAAATCATCCATTGAAATGGTACTTTGTAATATGCCCCATTGTTTATAAAGTATTGAAATTTTTTCTTGAGCAAAGGATAAAAACAGTTTCCACTTTGTCTCCCACTTAGAAGTTCATATTTAATCATGATAAGAGAAAGGATTCCATTACAAAAGTTTTACTTTTCATTTTGATAGAGTATTTGTTATTTTACTGCTGCCTAACAAACTTTCTTCTCAGAAGCAACTTGGAAGTGGATGAGGAAAAGTGAAATTTTAGATCCTACTTTAAAACATTTTTTAAAAACTAAACCCAGGGCTTCTCATTGTGTGAAACTTATCTTAATAAACCTCTTTTTGTTTGCTTTGGAATAGTGTGTCCAGTGGTGGGTGTGTGTGTGTGTGTGTGTGTGTGTGTGTGTGTGTGTGTGTGTGTGTGTAGGTGGAGGAAAAGAGGAGACATATTTGACAGTAAAATTAGCCAAAATTATTTGTGAATTCCTTTTGTTTTATAGCTTAGACATATCTTCCTGTTGTTGTTTGTCAAAAATATTTCTAAGATTTTGTCAGCTTAGGGGTTTTCACAGCTAAACTTTCTTCAGAAATGTGAAGTAAAAGAAAATAAAAGAAGTCAATTCAAGTTGAAATGTCAAATGCTTCAAATAATTTCACTTAAAACCCAGTCAGATGATCTTCTTTAAGCCTTATCCAAAAGCTCTGGGTGAAAGAAGCCATGTTTGCCCCATGTATAGATTATCTTAACTATCTTGCTGGAATAATTCTGAGTCAGAAAAATTAGTTGTTTCCTGAAAGCAATTAGAATACTTAAAATTCAAATTTATAATGCATAGGAGAAACTTAAAGTTTCAACTACTTTCCTTAGATCCAAAAGCTTTCTACTCACTCACCCTCTAGCTTCTTACCCCTGTATGTATTAAAATAAAAAAATCAGTTCCATTTCTCAACTTACAAAGTTTTTAGGAAACATGAGAATGTGTAAGTTTCTTTCAGTGGGAAGCACATAACATTTATGAAGTATTTCTTTTGGGATTACATCACAGTTTTATTTAATTTTTAGGACAAAAGTTAAATTCAATATTTGTGTATAAGCCAAGGGAAAATGTACCATAAACATAGGAATTCTGGGGTGACTCAGAGTTCCAAGAATCTTAGATTTACTTAGACCATTTATATAGAGACAGGCTAACCATTAGTCATCTAGCTCTCACTTTTTACTTTTGCAATTAATTGCACTTAAAAATTAACTTTCGTCCAAGTGGTCAGTTAGGCAGAGACAACTAGTATTAAAAATGGCCATTTTGGCATGCACTTTGGCAACTAGTATTAAAAATGGCTATTAGAATTACAGACAAAGTTTTGGTTATTTTCTAATCATATAACAAATATATCCCTTAAAAGTATTCCTTAACTAAACAACAAGCAGCATAAAATCATTGAAATAAAATGAGTCATTAAAGATTCTGTCACAGAAAAGCATATTTGGTCTGCTTGAGTAAGGTTCAGTCACTCATTCTATTTTAAATATGCTTTGTTGAAAATTTATTCTCTGCTTCAGAATATAAAATAACCCTTTTTCTTCTTCATCTTATAGGACGAAGTCATTGCTGTATCCGAAAAGGTAATTGTGAAGCTTGAAGACCTCGTCAAATGGGTACATTCTGATTTCTCCAAGTGGAGATGTGGTCTCCAAGCTGGATCAGTGAAAACTGAGGCCTTGGGAAGGAATGGCCAGAAGGAAGCTCTGCTGAAGTACAGGCCATCAACTCTAAACAGTGGCCTCAACTTCAAAGATGTTCTCAAGGAAAAAGCTGACCTTGGTAAATATAATTTATATTTTTAAAGATAATGAGTGGGCATATTCAGTGACTGACCTTTATTGTTGTAGATTTTTCTGGAAATCTTGTTGTTTATAAAAGTTATATATACATACATACACATGTATCGGACAGTATATAATTAATGTATATATAATTAATATACATTATCTAGCTATAATATAAAATACAGACATATAAACTTTAACCTCAAAGGGATCTGGGATTATGATGGACATATGACTGTGTTCGTGGGGTGGGTGTTACTTTTTGGTTCACAGGGCCTTCTGTGTGTGTTAGCTTGTTCTGGAAGCTGGGTGATATAACATGTGACCTTAAGTAGCTTCCAGTTGGTGTCAAAACATGACATAATTGGGGCGTTTAAAATGGAATTAAAGGAGAGTTTAAATATTTGTTCTATGTAGATAGTGTATCTGTTAACACCATGTCATAATTTCATGTTTTACATTAGAGGGAAAGCAAAGTGAGGAAGAGAGATGAGGTGTTTTAACATGGGGAAAGAGCAATGCCAAGATGGGGGAACCTCTGATTGGCAACTTGGGGCGTAGCTTTCCCTGAGCTTTTGATATTCAGTGATCACAGAATCAATTATATATTTTGGTGTTTTTTTTTTCCTTCCCATATTCCTGGACATGTTTTAAAGGAGAACACAGACTTTAGAGTTACTCATGCTTGAGATTTGGAGTACTTACTCTAGTTAGTGTTTGAATTTTGACTCTGTTACTTACTTCGCTATGTGGCCCTGGGCAAATAATTGGACCTTTAAGCTTGAGTTTCCCCATCTGGAAAATATGGGAATTTCACTGGGTCACTGTGAGATGTAAGATATTAAGTGATTTGCATATATGAAGAGTACCATAATTAATTCTAGTGCCTAACACACTTTTCTCCAGTGAATTTTTAAGTTCTTTCTTGTTTTCCTTTTCCATTTATTTCTCCTCATGGCAATTCACTTACTTACTCTCCTAGCATTGCTCAAGATTGAAGTTGTTGACCTCTGATTTATACTGGTTATTTCCTCTTTAGGCAAAGAGGAACTTCACTTTTAACATATTAAGGCATCTTTTTCTTTCATTTTAGCACAATGCTGATTTTCATAGCCCTATTTTATGCATTAATGTGATAACTTCCTGTTTTAACCTAGAATTTAACTATAACAACAAACTTGGGCTATTTTAATTGGCTTAAAGAGACTAACACCAGTAACTGTGTCTTTCATGTGATTCTGGTTTCTGATGAACTGTGCCATGTGTGGGGAATAGCTTTAATGTTTTCTTACAGTTTAACGATCAACAGTTTCCTGGCAACTTTAGGTAGATGTCAGACAATACTGTTTTAGATATGACGGCCTGATTGTCATTTGTGTATTCAGAGAAATTTATTAATCTAGTGGTTTTCATTTTAAGAGCTAAGATTTTTTTTTAACCAATCTTTCTACATGTTGTTATACCCTCAAATTTTGTGAACATATAGTAACTAGTTTTCTGACACGATAATGTTGAATAATTCATTTGTTGTTACTTCCCTAACATATGACCTAAGTTGTGTTGCTATTGTCTTATGTTTTCTTTAACATTAAAGCCTTTTTTTTTTTGAGTTATGGAATATACCGTTACTAATAAAAAGCTAAACAGGAAACCCATGGGGGACAAAAGGATGTGTAGATGGTTAAGCTTGATGTCACACATATAAACAGGATTATTTATAGCAGACTGACTTTGTTTAAAATTGATAGTTTATTAATGAACAGGAAAAGAAACCCAATCTTTCATTACATCCAACAATTTAGAGATTTGATGTCTCTGAATTCTAAAAAAAAGTCCAAAATCTACCTTTTTAATAATTGGGTTACAGTGAATATTCAAAGAACCTAGTAGTTTTTAAATTTACTTTAAAAATAATATTTACTGTTGAATCCAGCTTCACCAGATTGTTCATTCAGTAGAATTGAGGCAAGACCAAAGAATGTATACTGATAAAAAGCTTTCTAGGTGATTCTGATTTTTTTCAGGCCTCATTGGAAGATAGCTCTGGGATCAGTGCTGAGGAAGGGAAAATAATCCACAGGAGATTTGATCAGGAGGGGATGCCTCCAGTGAACAAGAAACACCATGTACTTTTTTCTTTCTCTTTCTCTTTTTTTTTTCTTCTTCTTCTTTTTTTTAATGTAAAATACCCCTTTAAGGATAGAATTTGGGGCCTTGAAATTCTACTCAATTGGTATGAACTGAGGGGAATTTGAGACAAATAGCTTTTGTAATTGGAATGCACACTGTGTTGTAATAATGTGGAAAGAGAAACAAAAACTTTCCTTAATGTAATGAGTTTCCATTATCTGCTTGATCTAAGGTTTACAAGTCTACATTGTTAGAATTTATATTGGGGAGACAGGGGGGTGTCATTTGTTGTACGCATTCTTGTCCCAGCAACTTTCTCTTCAACCTCTTCCTTTCTCTGTCTGCAACATCAAAATATTTGTTGTCTGTACTTTTCTGTCTACACAGTGGTTTTCTTATCTCTCTTTCTCTTGGCCACACTGAAACCCCTTCCAATGCCACATTGTTAATGGAAGTTCACACACTTATTAGGTTTTTCCTTTTGTAGAACCCTTCCAACTCTTCATTGTTCTTACAAAAGAAAGAAGATGAACTCTGAGATTACTTAAGACCCCCTTCTTTTTTTATTTCTGATGGAAGTAAGCAAAGAATGGAAAGATCTCACCTTTCTGTGGATAAAGTAAAACTCCAAAATTTTGTTTTTTAACTTGAGTTATTTCATCATATTAAAGCATTAATAATAAAAAAATAATTAGGTTGACTCTCAAAGAAGGGGTTTTAACATAAAAGCTAATTAAAGAACTCTTCTTGCTCAATGTTTAGGTGGAATAAATTCCCTTTAATCCCAGTTTGTGTCACTTCCTGTCTCTCTCTGAATAGTAAAAAAAAGAATGTTCTCGCAAATGTGTCTGCCAACAAATTAATACTCCGCAAGGAGAAATTCTGCCCCAAATGGTAGCTTCCAATAACTACTCTGATTCAAATCACAAGTCTTTCATTTTTTTATCCACTTCCCCTTCAAGGACAATATTTGTGGATGTCATACTTTATAAAAATATCTGGAGTTTTTATTTAAGATTCTAAATGACTAGTGACTAAAACTACACATCATGATAGTGGGAAACTGATAATCTTAAAAACACTTCTGAGATATGTTAAAATACTGTCCCCTCCCCTCTTTTGTCCTTTTCAAAGAAAGAAAGTTCAATAGGAAACCAATGCAAATTGTGACTTTACTCAGTGAGATGTTTTACCTATTTTCAGACAGTTTCATACAGGCATTTATTCAAAAAAAAGAGAGAGAGAAATAAGTTTGTTAAAATAGAAGGGTTAAGGAATGTATTATTCATAAGCATAACGAACACAGGAACCTGTTTTTCCAGAAGAATCGGGTTGATTAAATCATTCACTACACAAGCCTCTAGTTATTTATTTTTGTCTTTAGAATTACAGTACTTAGCTTTTGTAATAAAGTGGACTTGATACCCATATTTGGTATGGCAGTTGGAAGTAGTCAAATGAAGAATTATTTCATTTTATAAAATTTTTAGCAACTAAGGAATATAAACACTATCAGATAAACATAGCAAACTTGCATTTGCATTTTTTTTATTCCTTGGGCTATAGTTTGCAAAAAAAAAAAAATTATTTTATATAACACTGCTTCTTACAGAGTCCCTTTAAGTGAAGTATGAAAGCTGCAGTGTAAGCTTTATTGGCCTATAAATATGTCATTATAGTTGGACTACATTTATATGCTTTGGATTGTTGTTTAAGCCAAGAAAATATGTCTCTACAGGTTGACTTTTTATTGAAACCCTTTGAGGCATACAACAGAATGTATTTTAGGCCAAGGTTATTAAAACAGCATTTTCATTTTTTTTGCAACAGACTCATTGTCAATTATGCTGCCACAACCTGTCGGTAGAGGGGCAGTTATGAATGGTCTCATCTCCAAATGTGTCTTTAGAAAAAGAAAGAAAAGATAACAGTCTGAACTGAAATTGAGAAGAGACCAAAAGATTGTGGGTGTGGGTATAGCTGAATTTAATGATGGGGCTTCCCTCAGTTTGACTTCTGTTTCTAAAGTTCCATCAAATTGAGAAAGAGTGGCTTCCCCGTCCCTTTTGTTGCTGGAACTTGCAGTGAACTTTGGGGAACAGACAGCATGGTGGTGTTCAAAGAGTAGTGAGTTGGATGAGAGTGTGGGAGAAATGTGACTCTAACCATGGATCTGTTACTCACTGAAAAAGTCACTGCATTTACACACTGAGGTTCCTTGTGGGTAAATGGGTAGTGGTGAGACGCACTGTAGTTTTCAAAAGATTAAGAAAAAAATCACCTAATATCTCTGGAAGCATTTGTAATGCTGATATTATTTATATATGTAGTATATATAATAATATATGAGATATATTATAATATATACATTTAATTATATATAAATAATATATATATACTTTTTCCCTTTTGAAAATTCTGTCGATAGACTGTGCCATAAGTGACCAGTAGTATAAGTGACTTCTCAAGTACTCTTAGAAATTTACTACCATCTTTGCTTAGAAATTCTGGAGGCCTTGTTTCAGATCACTTTTAAATTTAATGTGTCCAACTGCTTCCTAGATGTGGATATCAGAAGAATTCTTGCTCTTTGTTGAAGAAAATAATGTCAATGGTTATAATAAGCATGCTAAGGTGCTGACAGTATGTCATAATAAAACATTTTTCTCCTAAGACAGGTAATGAACTTATTAAGATTGAAGCCATGTTTTTTACCAGGACAGTTCTTTCCATCATTCTTCCTTCCTGTCCTTCCTTCTTAGATTTTGTCAATTTTGTGTATATTACACAGTCTGGTGAGAGTATTTGTTGTTTGTATTTTTACTGTATACCATTTTCCTTAACTTAGATACCTGAGAGGTCTCTTAGGTAATACATGTTGAACTGTTGTATATGTGCAGAATCCCTATAGAATAGCCTCCTCACTGAAACAGATTTGGCTTTAAAGCATCCTTGAGTTTAAAATAGAAAACAGTTGCCTATATGGAGCCTATCAAAATTTTGTAAAGGTACTTTCTGGAGGATTTTCTCACAAGGAACTTTGACAGTGTTTTTGTGTTTGAATTGTACATCTCTAAATAATCTAATCACAGTACAGGGCACACTGGCCAGGCCTGGTTTCCCAATGCCAACATGGTTCTTGTTTCAAGAATTTGATTTATGCCATCGTAAACTGAAAGCCCAAAGGGTCTTCAACAGGAGTAAACTCACACTTCAGGGAACCTGAACTACTAGGACATTCAAAACTTTAGAACAAATTGGTAACAGGCTATTTTCTAAGAACCTGGGAAGACAAAAGAGAATTTATTCCAATTCACTTCAAAATTAAAATTCATTTTGGCCATCTATTCTAGTTGAGCATTCTTCTGAAATAATGGTAGAATGAGTGTGTAAATGTATTTTTGAACTAGTCGCAGTAATGTATGTTGTCATCACTCAGCCATCTCAGCTATTTCTTCTGGAAGGGAAGTCTGCAAAATCTAAACATGTTTGACCAATTTAGCAGCTGGTCATCGATATTACTGTCTAAATATTCAGGCTGCCATCACTCATGAAGGCTCATTCCAAATTAAGAGCCTTTCATTTGGAATTTCTTTTGACTTGCAGATCTTTAGTGTTTCTACAGTAGCAAATGCTTTTTCTTTGGAGACTAGGTCTCGCTATTTTGCCGGTGGAACCGCACTCATGTTGCCTGTGGTACCACGGACTCAAGCAATCCCCAGCCTCAGCTTCCTAGGTAGCTAGGATTACAGGCGTGTGCCACTATGCCCAGTTATTTTTTGAGACTAGGTCTTGCTGTGTTGCTCCAGGCGATACTCAACCTGTGATCCCCAGACCCCACCGTTACTCCGTAAGCTGTTGCTTACAAGCACGCGCCACCATGCCTGACTTGCAAATGCTTTTTAGAATTTCAGGTTCATACCTTTTTTGGATGGTGGACTGAAAATGAATAGCCAACACAAGAGAAGTTTATAAGATTTAATTTTAATTTTAGAATTGGAGCTGTTGGAGCAGAACTTAAGGTAGAACTTGCCTAAGTTAGTTTTAGCTATTTTAGTTGAAAAATAACTTGGTGTCCAGCTTAAGTTATTCCTGTAGGACCTGGTCTTCCCTAAGTTTCATGTGATATTTTAATTCATTATCATCCTCCTGACTTCCAGCTGTTCTTGCTTTTTGTTTTGGTTTTATTGTTCTGGGGCTTTGTCTTTATTTGGATATTAGATGGCCATCCCTATCATAAAAGTCCATGATGGAGAAGCAAACAACCCACACTTTTGTTTCAGCTTCATTTCTCAATGAACTATCTATGGTGATTCAGCATCTGATGAGAAAATAAGCAAAAATTTAAAAAATACAACTGTAGTCTGAGTCCCTTGCTGTATGTATACAGCTTGGATTTCTGGTCACACATCTGGGAATTACTAGGAACAGTTCTCTAGGTGGCTTTGGCATCTTACAAATAAATTTGTTAGAATTTAGTTTCCTAATATTATAGGTAGAGTAACAAAGTTGCGATAGGTAGAGTGACAAAAGAGCAGTAATTCTATTTGCATTTGGTAATAGGGGTCTGTTTGCATAAATAACATGGTATATACATTATCATCACTCAGACAAGGTATTCCGACTTCAAAGCCAATTGGTCCATAACAGTCTTAAATAACTCTTAAAAAAAACAGCACTGGTTTGTGCTTCAAATGTGCCCTTAATATGATGTTTGATTCAGCAGTTCCCCTTCCAGTTGGGGCACTTAATACTTTTTTCCTGTTATTGTGACTCTAAAATGTTTTTGTTTGCTTTCCACTTCTCTCTTTAGCCACTGCATGATTACTGATGATAAACCATCATTAGTTATTATTATCACAATAACTTCACTTCAAAGCTCAGCACACATACATCCTATCCGTGAATTGACTTGACTTTTCCAGAGGGATTTATGAACAGATATTTGACTTGGGCATTTAGTTTTAATACACTTTAGTGTAGACACTGATACTCCCAAACAGCTTGTTTATCTTTTAGATAGGTTTTATTGCAAAACATTTATTTTCCTAAATGTCAAACATTCATTCCCCTCCTCTCCCTTAATGCTATGTGTTGAAGTTTGTAGTGTACATGGTTGCTGAGGAGGAAAGCAGAGATTTGACTTTTACCGCAGTTTAATAAATATATTTATGTAGAACACACTGGAATAATAGTGGGTTTTCAGAAGCTTTATGAAGTGTTTTGTGCACAGTAGGAGCTAAACAAATAGTGCTGCCTGTTGGGGATTTTCCTAGTGCCTCTCCCAGGGTGTTTTCAGTGTGCTGGGAGGAAGTCGTCTTGCTTCCTTCTTCCCTAAAATCTTAAAGCTGTTCCTTGCCTAGCATTCCCTTTGTCTGGACCTGTTCTCTGGCTTTCTCGGTTTTTAATCCTTTCTAGCATCTTTTATATTTCTGCCTTTCCTTAAATATTGATTTTCAACATGTAGTCCCCTTTCTTAATAACTGCGTATCTACTAGTTAGAATGCAAATGTTACAGACAAACATTCAGGGAGCTGTTGATCACAGCCTCTATCTTTTTCCCCTCTTTATTAAATAACTTGCATTGTCATTTTTTTTCTTAATACCTGTGTTATCCATGTTTATATTATGAAATGTAGGCAACAAAGACAAAAAATATATAAGCCGTACATTTTCCATCCACCTACAAATTAGCAACCGTTAACATTTTTAAGTATCTATTTGCCAATATATATGAATATGAAAATTCATATATGTGTATATGAATATGTGTGTAGGCAAGAATTCATATGAATACTCCTCTCCCTATGAAATGAAGTCTTCCACTGCTCAGTTGCCCCAATGTCAATTTGGGAGATTTTATATTACTGTCACTGTTGTGACAGGATCCTCAAGTTATGAAATAATCTGGAGTGTTTTTCTGGTTGCATAATGTTTCACTATGGACATGTTTCATACTTTAACTTTCTATTGTTGGACATTTCAGTTGCTTCTGTTTTCCCACAAACTATGAAATTCTTGTAACTCTGTCATATCTCTGATCATTTCCTTATACATTCACAGAGAATGTAAGATAGTCTATCTGCCTTATCTTCCATCCCTTATGTAAACTTTCTGCTTCAGTCTAACTAGTCTAACTGCTCACTCTTCTTTTTTCTCAGCCACATACACCCACTCCCCTGCCCTCCAAACTCTCCACTTTTTTTTTGAGTGGCTCATGCCTTTACTCACATTTGGAATGCCCATGGCAGGACTCTTACCTGTAAGAATTTTTTTCTTTGAAGACTCAGTTTACACCCCTAAAGCCCTTCTTAACTACCCAGCTAACAGATTTCTTTTGCTTTATGGAGTTCTTATCACATTTTGTGTCTCTACACCACCTTATTGAATACCTTACACTGTAACTACCAATTATAATGCAGTGTCTTTTTTATGTGTTTGTCTTATCTTCCCAGTAACAGTCTTAATTCTGACAGGTTCACACTCTAACTTCAAAGCGATACCTGGTAGGTTAAGTAAACAGACAACTTTTATGATCCGTCACCTCTGAAATCTCTGGAGCGCTCTGCTTTGAGTATACTTAGGACATCCGTGTGCATCCAGCGGAGGAGTGGATTCCTTTTCCAGTGCTTCTAGGGACAGCCTGTAGTGGAGGGGCTGTCTCATTGGTGCATCATGGGAGAAGCAAAATACTGTGCTTCATTTCTAACTATTGTTGACCTGATCTGAAGTCTGTCATTTATAGACTCATTCTGGGAAACTTGGAGAAAGCTTTTCAACATGCTAGAAGCTAGTCTGCTGGCTTGACGACTTGGGGTGTATTTTAGAAGTTGTCGTATGTGGACATTTTACATATTACTACTGGCATTTATTAATTCCTTTCTTCCTCAAGGGGTCTTTTTCATGTTTCAGGATTAGAGCAGTGACAAAAATATGCAGGAAAACAATCAAACCCAGATTGGACTTGCTCTGTCCTATCTTTTTATTTTCAACTTGTTTGTAATCTGTCTTTTTTCAGGTGACAGATTATTAAGGGGATGGGTTTGGCACCATCTCTAATACCACTTTTTTCGAGGCAAATGCAGTATTTTAATCCTTACCTCCCTTAAAATAGTTGAATGCTAATCATGATGGAGGATATTCTCCACCTTCCAACTACCCAAATCTACTCTTTTGATTCACAAAGAAGTATTCTAGTAGGCCCTACAAAAACAATGCTTCATGCCTGGTCTATTCACTCAATAAGAAATAAAACATTGTTTTCATAGCAGTGCTGATAATAAGGCAGATTTCAAAGCATGATGAAACATATATTTTTCTAGCAGAGAAAAACCTATAGTTACCTGGCTAATTACCCATCACGTGATGGCTGTGTGTAAATATAGGCTTTTCACATGTGCCGTCTCTGCGTGGGTTTCTCTTTTATTTTTTTTAATTGAGAATGCTTGTTTAGTTCCCATTGTTTTGTATTAATGTTTCCAGTCAAAGATTTTGAAGAATGAGCAAGCATAGAAGTTAGCTCTTTTTTGATCATTGTTAAATAAACCTTTATAACCAGTTATGTTAAAGTGGGAAAAGCCTGGATGTTAAAATATGACAGAAAATCTGGATTCAAATCCTTGCTCCATCACCTGTATGACCTTAAATACTTTAATTCTGCTTTGAATGCTTATCTGTAAAACAGAGTTAACAATACCTGTCTCACAGGCCTCGAGAAGATTATATTAGTTCATGACAGGGAAGTGCCCGAGCACACAGTGGGATTGTTTAGTCCCAAATTTTAGTTTCTTTTCCTCTTTCTTTTTGAAAAGTCACTCTTACAAAATGGTGTTTTCTTCCCCAGAGAAAGTAAATGGGACAGCTGCAACATAAAAAGAACACCAAGATATAGATAACAGTTGACCCTTGAACACCATGGGTTTGAACTATGTGGGGTTCACTTGTACATGGATTTTTTCCAACTGATATTATCAATGCCTGGATTATTGTAACAGTAAATAAATATGGATTCATTTCCCCTTAATCTTTTTATGTTTGATGATTAGTATTAGTAATATGTTAATAAAGTCTGTTGTTTTGGATCATATAACACAATATTGATGCAGGTAACAGACAGTTCAGCTTGTATACAGATTATACAGATGATGTTAATTTATAGATATTGATAAAGATATTCTAGTACTGTAAATATATTTTTTCATACTTATACTTTTCTTTCTTTTTGCCCGTGGAACTGCAGGCTCACGTTGCCTGTGGTACCACGGACTCAAGCGATCCCCAGCCTCAGCTTCCCAGGTAGCTAGGATTACGGGTGTGTGCCACCACGCCCAGCTATTTTTGGGGGGACTAGGTCTCATTATGTTGCCCTGGGCGGGATTCAAATGACGATACTCAGTCCCAACCACGACTCCATAAGCTGTTGCTTACAGGCACGCAGGACCGTGCCCGGCTCATCCTTACAACATTCTTAATAACATTTTCTTTTCTCCAGGTTACTTTATGGTAAGAGTACAGTATTTATTTATTTTTGTTGTGTGCGTGTGTGTGTTTTGAGACTAGGTCTCGCAATTTTTGCCTGTGGAACTGCAGGCTCACGTTGCCTGGGGCACCACAGACTCAAGCAATCCCCAGCCTCAGCTTCCCAGGTAGCTTTAGAGGCGTGCGTCACCACGCCCAGCTATATATTTTTGGAACTAGGTTTTGCTACGTGCCTTTGGTGGGACTCAAACTGCGATCCCTGGCTCTGGCCTTGGCTTCCTAGGCTGCCGCTTAAGAATACAGTATTTATTATATATAACGTATAAAATACAGGTTGATCGACTATTTATTGTTATCAGGAAGACGTTGGTCAGTATCAGGCCATTAGTGGTTAAGTGTCTGGAGATTCAAAAGTTATACACAGATTTCAGCTGTTCCAAGATCAACAGTATTGCATTGTTCAAGGTTTAGCAATAGTACATGATTTTATTCAGGTCAATTCACAAGCATTTGAATATCTCTAATAGACATTAAAGTTGAGTTGGGGTTAAATAAACTAAGATCTTAGTTCTCTAATGTTTCAAAAATCTCAAGGGTTATTTTGAGATGATTTTAATGTGATCTTTTAAACTTTAATTCTCTGTACTAGAATTTTCCTTAGTTGTATGGTACTGTAAACCATCTGCTTTTATTTCCTCTGATCTCTCTTATATCATAATTAACAGCTGATCCATTTGATTAGAAAATAAGGTGTCAGAAATTCAAATGTACTTTGGGAGATCATGTAAAACATGGATTACTGGTCTTGTCTGATGCATCTCTGTTCTGGTTAGCATATTATAAGAGTAGATGTGTGAGGAAGGAAATTCTGTTTATCCTCGAGGGATCTGCTTATTTTAAAAGAAATCAAGCTAACTATGGCTGTGATTGTGTGTGTGTGTGTGTGTGTGTGTGTGTGTGTGTGTGTGTTTTGTCTTGGAGGTTTTGAATTTTCAGCGTGTGTCAGAACAACCTAAGTTATGCTGCAGTAACAAACATAACCAAGATATCAGTGGCTTAAGACAACAAAGGATGATGATGATTATTTTTTTTTGTTCATACACACTTCCTTGTGGTGTGCAGGACACTAAAGAATAAACTTTTTATCTGTCATGGTTCCACATTGCACTGCCATATTAATACGTGCTTCCGTGCTCTTGGAAGAGGAAAAGAGAGGTTAGAATTGAGCCCTAGCAATACAATGTTTATAATCAATAGTAATGTAAGTAACATATATCATTTCTGTTCACATTTCATTCAATGAAGTGATTAATTTCATGCCCTTACTTCAAGGAGTTGAGGATATATATAATCCTGAAAGAGGAAAATTGGACATTGGTGAACATTTGCAATATTGCATAAATGACCTCAAAATCATGACAAATTTCAGAGAATAATAAAAGCTGAGACTTTACAAAATTCTAGTTATGGCATCTTTCCTGCACTTCATAAATGCTCTCTATGGAAAGCTTATTATTAATTGGCCTTCTAGTATTTTCAATAATTAGCTACTGTCATTAATTTAGAGGCAGTTTTATTCCACCTTTGACCCATTCCTGTGTTAGAAATTCTTACTTTTGATTAATTTTGAAAGGTATGCCTTATAATAGAAACCATTATATTACTGCTACTTTATTGCTCTTAATTCTGTTACTGTCACAATAGGGAACATATCAAATTTCCTTGTTTTAAATGGTGTTTCACATATTTGAAAATAGCTGCTCCTGCCTCCAATACTCTGATCAAACACCAACTGTCTCAGTCCCACATTCCTTATATAGTATAACTTCTGGTTTCTTCACCTTTCTGGTAGTCCTTATTAAAAGAAATGTAAGTTGTCTTCAAAGATCACTCTTAAAGAGTGTAATGATATTTGTATTTTTTAAAGAAAAGAGCAAAAGTCAGTCTGTTTTCCTCTTGGCTCTACTTTTAATGCATATGAAAAAAAAAAAAAGTTAAACCTTTTAGCCTCTTCACCTCCTTTCCAGTTCCCCTCCCAGAATCAACACATTACTAACAATTGATACTTACTCTTCTGTGCATGTAAACTGTTTTTGCTCTGATATTAAGATATTACTGTGTGTGTGTGTGATTTTGCAACTTGCTTTTAACAGTAACCTAGAATTGCACTAATCAGTGTTATAGTCAATAAGTACATAGATCTACAGAGCACTTAAAATGTGGTTACTGAGAGACTGTTTTAATTTAATTTAGTTAACTCATGTTTAAAATTAAAAATTGAAACAGTATAAACTATTTTCTCTTAAGTGTTTTGATTTTATTAATTTAATTAATTTAGTTAATTCCTATTTAAAATTAAAAATTGAAACAGTATAAACTATTTTCTCTTAAACATCACTATTGTTCAAGACAGATCTACATATCACTTTAATTGTTGAATATTTAGCATGCAAATTGGATATATGATAAGTGTAAGAAGAGATGCATCAGATTACAAAACTTAGCATGGAAAAGAATATATATCATGAATAATTTTATATTGATCATTTGTGAAATAATATTTTTGACATATTGAGTTGAAATTGGTATATCTTTTCCTTTACATTTTTTAATGTGGCTACTCAAAAAATTTTAAATATGTGTGTGGCTCACATTATAGCTGTATGAGGCAGTGCTGATCTGGAGATATTTGGACACCTGTGATGTTTAACCAAACCTTTTATTTTGAAGTGGAATCCTATTGTATGCACTGAGTGCTTAATAAAGCCAGGGCACTATCTTTGCTGTGGATGACAGGTGAAGATGAAAGAGACCCAGTCTCTGCCCTCAGGAACTCAACTATGAGGCAGACAGTCACAACTAAGTCATAAAACAGAGTATAACCAGTGTCTGGAGGAAGGTGTGTAAGGGACTTGGAGGCAGGTCCTATTGCATATATTGCATATGAACAAACTTGCTTTTAAAAAGCAGGGATTCTGACTCTTCTCCCTTTGGCATGACTCTCACATACAAGATTACTGAATAAATGAGGAGATCCTGACCCAGGTGATCCTTCTGTTCTGTTGGTATTTCTAAAAATGAAGAATCCTGTCATCCTATCTGACTTAGATCTTTTTTTTTAAGATCCTACTCATCCTACTAGGAACTTGAACTTTGTTCAAACTTGACTTTCCGGATAGAATTCTGGTGCTTGATGTTAAATGCTGACTTTTCATTGTCTCCAATAAATACATAGTGGTTCCTATTAAGCTTGTCTGGTTAACAGAAAAAAATACATAAATTGCGTATTCCTTGTTGAAATTTTTTGCCAAAGCTTTAGCACTTCCACCCTGAGTGAAAATCAGAGATGAAGAGAAGATAATTAAGGTTAAGTATTTTTCCTGATTTATTTAGATTTATAGTTTCATAACTATGAAGACTTATAACACCTACCTCCGTGTACTCTTCTGATAAAAAGATACCAGTTGAAACTTAAAATGTTAAGTCTTTATCCTCTCCCCTATCCCCTTGATTTATCAAAGCAATATTTTTGTTTCATATTCTTAGCTTGTATCACCTACAAACTAAGACAATTTTAGATTGTACATGATAGAAAATTTTAGATTGTACATGATAGAACTTTCCCATAAAAATGTCAACTTTCTACATGGTTATGTTTTTCATAGTTGCAAATGGGGTCAGTGTGGTTAATCAAATCAATTCATAGAAAATATTTTCTCTCAAAGGCCCACAATATTAGAGAGCTCAGAGAGAATTCACCCTGGGCATAGTTTCCTAGCTGAATAAAACTCCCCTGTTTAATCATTTCTGGGAGTGAAAACATGGATAGTACAGCATCTGTACTATCAATAGCTGGTTCAGGGTTTGGCAAGAGAGTACTGATAATGACCATCTTTCCCCATTCCCAGAAAACTAAGATGACAAGTAGAGTGCTTGAATTTTCTGCTTGGGAATCATCTATATGATTTTTTTTAACTAAAAATTGATGTATACATTTTTATGGGGATCCTCATCCCCTCCAAATCTTCACTGAGAATTCTTTGTCTACATAATCATTTTTTTAAAGGTCATTCTTAGCATTCATCTGATTTTGAAAGGGGCATGTCATGATAAAAAGTTTATGAAATACTTTTGTAAAGAAGTATCAATTACTTCTGATTATCAATTACTTCTACTCTCCCAAAACCACCCCTCACATTTCTGCTAAGATTTACTTACTGCATTTTCTTAGTAATCCATGCAGATGTGACAGGAAAGGAAAAGAGGTAGATTTGCCCATTCTGGAGGAAGAAGGGTATATAGGTAAATTTGAGATGGTAAATAACCAAATAACACTATAGCTGCATACCCAGAAAGCATTTACATCCACAAAATTGGAATAACATTTAAGGATATTCATGAACCCCTTTCCTGAAATTGGTCTGTAAACTCTTAGTTAAGGGCTGTTGGTTAGATCCCTTTTAAGAGCACAAAATTGAAAATAGTCTATGAAGAAGCAAAAGAAGGATGATTTGTGTCCACCCACAAAGTTGGTGGGATTCCATTTTCAGATATGAGAATCTCTGGTTTTCATGCATGTGTGGGAAGGAAGATCATGCTTCTTTCATCTCATTTTTCTTTGATATTTTCAGATTATAAATTTGACAGCAGAAATTGAAAATAGGTAATTTTTGTTTTTTACTATCTGAATAATCTGGGTATTTTGTGTATACATATCTTTATCACTTACTTCCTCTTAGAGTGCTCTAAAGGGTTATAACAAAGGGAAGCCCTGAAAACTTCTTTTAGTGGAGCAGAGTACCTTTTTGTCATGTGAATAAATTTTCTGTGGTTCATTTTTTTGTAGATGAGGTTTTTCCAAAAATGAAGCCTGCCCTGAAGATTCTTTTGAAAAACTTTTTTATCCAGTCAACCCCAATGGCCACTATTAAAAAGTTTGTTTATTATGTACATCAGTCTCACCCTCAATGTTCTCAGTATCTACGAAACAGTAGATTTTTGTCTTTTATTTAAGGAACTCTGCAAATGGTTTATGAGTCTAGAAACATGAGTTGAAGTCCAACATGAGAACTCTTTGATTTTTTTTCCTCTGGTTAAGACCCCATTTGGTCTTTGCTAGACTAATCTACATACAAGGAGGGAATAAAGGTCCCTCAATCTCCCTTTTAGTTGAAGCAACTGCCTGGCATGTATTAGGTGCCCAAGACATGTATTAGGGCAAATGTTTGAACGAGTGGACATTGAATATCATACCTGGAGATGGCATAATGTAATGGTACCAGTCTGGCAGACCTGAATCTGGACTCCCAATTTTTAAAAATGTGCATAATCATTCCTACCTCACAGGAATGTTGTAGGATTTAATAAAATTGAATTCCTGGTGTTAAAAATAGTGTTGGAGCAATAAAGCACTTGAAAAAAGATAGCATTATTAAAGTCTTATGTTTTAAAATAAGATATTCTAGACTTTAGTCATTTATAAACCTATTGGACATTTTTTGTTATATTGATAACTCTCTATTTCTACTTAATACTTTTATTTAACTGCTTTTTTATTTATCTTTATTTTAGTAGGAAATTGTAACTGGAATTGCACTTTTGTAATTGAAAAGTCTGTATTGTTTTAAAATAAAGTTAAATACATAATTCCTAATATAAAAAATGTTATTATCCATTTACTGCCTAAAATTAGCTTGGGTACCACTAGTGATATCACACTTGCTTTATTTACTTTGAGAATTTTCTCTGGACAACAACTCAAGCTAAGTTGTTGATAGCAAGAAGACCTACTTGGACAGTTACGTCAACAGCAACCTGGGAAGGGTGGAAGCCAGTTGCACTGAATTAAATTATAGGCTCAGAAGTGTTACTGCTATACAGCCATGAAGTCAGAAAATATCCACTGTATACATGCTCTTTCTGCTTGTCAGTACTGTTCACTGTGCACCAATATATGAGATGCTATAGGATCAATGAACTAAAGACATGAATCTTACCTTTGAGATGCTTGGACTCAATTGAAGATGTGAATTAACAAAATCCCATACCTGGATAATTTCTGAACCCAGATCTCAACAAGGCAAGGTGTAGAGTAATTGTCACTACTTCCAACTGATCTCAAACAAGGATAGTATACTTTTGAGAAATTTGAGTTCTGGAGTTTGAGTTTTTTTTTTTTTTTTTTAAGAAATTCATGTTCCCAAAGGCAGTTTCTAAGATGGAACTCTTCCGAATGGCTAAAGTAACCTCTTTACCCATACATTGGGCTCAAGGAAAGCAAAATGAAATAAACTTTGCTCTAAAAAGAAGTGTGTTTTAATGACACATGAAAAGCAAAGGTGAAGCCTCACATCTGTGTGATGCTGCTTAATGATTAAAGCTGACACACTATTGGAAGCAGCCTCATGTCCATACTGCTCTCTAATCATTTAAATATGTATGGCACATCTTAGGACATATGCTAATGACTCTACTGGTACTTTGGTAGTCAGAACATTATTATTTGGTTTGAGAAATGGGTCTGAATGTATTTGCCAGACAATCTGATCTTAACAATGCACTGAAGAGGCCATCTTCCATTTGACTGCGCTCTTCTCCGCTATGCTGTGAAAGAAAAAGATAATTCAGTGGACCATTGGCTAGAAACATCACCATTGTGAATACAAATATTACTAAGGGTAAATGATTCATTAAGAGAACAGTAGCGGCGGGCACGGTGGCTCGTGCTTGTAAGCTTCAGCCTATGAAGCGGCTGGGGCTAGGGATCGCGGTTCGAGTCCCGCCTGGGGCCCGTAGCGAGACCTAGTTCCAAAAAAATAGCTGGGCGTGGTGGCATGCGCCTGTCATCCCAGATACCTGGGAAGCTGAGGCTGGGGATTGCTTGAGTTTGTGGTACCCCGGGCAACGAGAGCCTGCGATTCCACAGGCCAAAAAAAAAAAAAAAAAAAAAAAAAAAAAAAATAGCAAGACCTAGTCTCAAAAAAAAAAAAAGAGAGAACAGTAGCATAAAATACCTGACAAATAAACTTCTGGAGTTTGGACTAGAATAAATTTTTTCATCCATGAACAATACCTTGATCCGTTGGCTAATAGTATCAGTTGTCAGTTTAAATCGCCAAAAAAGAACTGGGTGTGATGGCACGCACCGTAATCCCAGCTACCTGGGCGGCTGAGGCTAGGGATCACTTTAGACTACTCTGGGCAATATAGCAAGACCTAGTCTCAAAAAAAAAAAAAAAAAAA
>PVHY01011755.1:0-46831 GCA_004024945.1 Uropsilus gracilis | reverse complement strand
TATCTATCTATCTATCTATCTATCTATCTATCTATCTATCTATCTATCTATCTATCTATCTATCTATCTATCTATCTATCTATCTATCTATCTATCTATCTATCTATCTATCTATCTATCTATCTAATCTATCTATCTATCTATCTATCTATCTATCTATCTATCTATCTATCTATCTATCTATCTATCTATCTATCTAACATCTTTGTATTCCCCGGGATTCACCCACCGCTTCCCCTCCAGACCCCTCCCACTCATCACCCCGTTCCCTCCCCCCCACCCAGTTGTATACTTGGTTGTTGGTTTGTTTTGACTTTTCCTCTTGGCCTTTTGTTTATTTTTCCTATGATTCATATATTAGTGAAACCATTTGGTTTCTGTCTTTCTCTTTCTGACTTGTCTCTGCTAATGAATTTGAGATAACCTGGATGGTCTTAGAAGTGATCCTGGAATTCAAATTCTCAAGTGCATTTGCATTGACATGGTGTGCAGGGGCCATTTGGTATTTGTGAAAACGTCTGAGACTTTTAATAAACTTCTGAAAGGTTCTTGGCTTGACTTTTAGCCAGCAGTAGGTCGAGTCTGAACGCAAACTAGAACAAACAGTCATCGTTGCAGGACAAATGACAGTCTCTGAAAACCTTCAAGATCTCCTCAGTTCCAAAGCCTCCATTCAAGGGCATTGCCAGCGGGGCCCCCTGGTGTGCCAAGCTCATGTCTCGCCCCACAAAAGTCACCCTAGCCTGCCTGCTTCTCCCCGGATGTTCCCATGTTTCCATGATTATTTCCTTGCCTCTAGCTTTCCTCTTGGCCTGGAATACCCACTGTCCAGTCCTTACCACTGTCCTTTCACAATTCAAGGTTCACTTCAGTATAAACTCCAGCATGAAACCTTTCCTTGTAGCAGTGAGTGATTAGGGAATGTGGGAAGAGTCCTCCCCAGAAATGCCTGGTTTGATGTTATTAAGAGTGCCCAGAGTTCAGATAACAAGCACATGCCATCCAGCTCTGTTTTCTAGAAATGGAGCTGCTGTCTTTTGCATGACTTCCGTGTAAGCAAAATCATATTTACAAAGTCCCTGGGATATGATCTACTAGCTTGGGAAATTAAGGAAAGTTACTCTCTCTCTTCCCCAGAATGCTCACTAGGGTCACAAGTTTCCTACTAAAGTATTTCTGAGAAGACTGTGATTTGGAATAAATGAGAAAATCTATGCAAAATATTGGACTGATCTCTGGCAAATAACAGCAACACAGAAAGCAAGCTAATTACTCTTCCTAAGGGATGTATCTACCTTGCCCCACGCTTAACTTGAATAAGCTTTGTATGGTGGAGAATCTCAAACATCTTTGCAAATTCCACTTTCTTCATGTGCTTTATGCTACTTGATGACAAAGACTATAGTCACAGAAGACCAAATACCAAACATCACATTATAAACCTTTAAAATACTATAAGTGCAGTACAATTGAACTAAACCCAGGAAAAAGCACTGTGCCCAATTTTAATGGCTTCTTTCTTACCTCAAAAGTGCGTATCTCAAAATGGCTACCTCCTTACTTCAAAATTTTAACTAACCAAACCAGTAAGGAAGGAAGTGCATGATAAAGCAAATTTACCTTTCAAGTGAAAAATCACTTACTTACCATTCTAATAGTTCACTGGGGAAGTGATAAAAGTACAATGATATCCCCCCCAACATCCCCTCAGCCCCCAACTCACAAGTGTTGGCACTATTCTCTGTAACTTTTAGATGTTCAACTTTTCTTTGAAAGTCACACTGTAATACAGTACATGTTCTAGACAGATGACATTTCTTTTTCTAATTTAGATGAAAGAATCATAAAATATTGGCATTTACTTGAGCATACAGGGCTGTTCCAAACAGAGACTTTTGCTCCTGAGTGGAGACTGCCAAGACTCTGTGTTCCGATTGATGGATGATATGGCCAGCATCATATTTTCATTATTTTTTGTTCTCCAACTCTATGTGCCAAACCACCATTAAATCACAGATACTAAATGTCAAATAAAGTAAAACGTCTATGAATTAGAAATGAGTCCTTTCATTTTTTTATTCACTTCTCACATCTCATTCTCCATTTTTCACCATTCATCATGTTTCCTCAATCTCCCAGAATATCCTTCTTTTTGACCTTTTAAATTCCTTAAATTTTTATGGAGGCTGCATGAGGGACTAAAATGACTCTGAGTTGAGAGTCAAAAATCATGGCTTTGGTCTCATATCCTATTTTTACTTGTTTTGTGGCAATGAGAATAAGTTTACCACCAACAGGTAATCATTTGCTGCATGATCTCCCAAATCCTTGCAATTCTAACTCTCATTGACAAATAATTGACAAATTACTCTCACAAAAAGCCTTTGTTTACTGAATAAACATTGAAAGGAAATTCTCTGAGGCATCATAAGAATCTCTAGCATTTAATGGTTGGATCGAAGAAAGTAGAGAAATAGGAGCAAGATGAGAAGTCAGAGAAGTAGGCTGGAGATGGTGGAGACCACTGTCTAATGCAGCTGGAAGGCCCCGAGAGGATAAGGACTAAAAAGGTACAAACCTACCTTAATCCACACTCAATTTTTCTTCCTGCTGGTAACAGAGAAAAGAAAGAATCAGTTTCTTCCTCATTTTCTACATTTTATTTTTTTTTATTTTTTGATTCATCTAAAATATTTTGGGTGAAAACAGTTCATAAACACTCTTAAACCCACTTTAACTTTGATTCCCTTACATCCACTAGACGTATCTCTGCCAGTATCAGCCATATTGACTTGAGGACTTATAAATGAATGAAGTTCCATGTGTGGCTGTTTCCTTACATATCAATCTAGCTAAATATTTTTTATATCCTGGATTATGTGGCAATGATCATGGCTAAAACTCCACTAGTTAATTAATTGGTTAAACAAATAAAAAATAGTCACGTGAACCATATGCAAACCGATGATGATAATGTATTATGAACTCTAAGTTATAACAATTCAATTAAATAAATGTGATATCCAAAAAGAAAAATTCACACAGAGCTACTGTCCCGTGCAAGACCAGTGAAGAGTTCAGAACATGCTACTGCGATGTGGCTACAGGAAAGAGGCACACACATCACAGACACTTCCATCATGGAAATGGAAAATGACAGCTCTTATATGGGGATGAGGTAGCATATTTACCTAAATCACAAAGTTCATTTGTATTGATGTACAAATCTACATAATGTAGTATTATTCTCAAATATTCTACTAGATATTTAAAATGTTGTGTGTGTGTGTGTGTGTGTGTGGAGAGAGAGAGCTGTCTACACCCATGAACACATGGTTACATTTCACAGATAACTAATCAATGTGGCTATCAGTGAAATATTAGCTAAATAAGTTAATATAAACATGTTTAATAGAATTCAAGGTAGTCACTATCCTTAATAAGTTTATGAAGTGATTGTGAACCTGAAGGTATAGTTAAGTAGCAAAGTATAGGACCAAAGTATGTGCATAATATAATGTATAATGCACCATCATTTATACACAAATGCTGTAGGGAGGAAATGCAGACATTTTCTATGTTCATAAAATGTCTCAGAAAGAATAAATAATACATCTGGCATCTTTGATTGCTTCCATGTTGCCATCTCTGAATATTGAATTGTGTGGAAATTATTAATTAAAGAGTAAAATCTACTCAGGTGAAAAGATATCTCCAGCAAAGTCAGCTCTGTGTAATGCTTAGGTTTTCTTCTCAAATTTTTTTCTTCATTTCCTTCTTTTCTCTTTCTTCTGCCTTCTTTCATCCTGCCTTCCCTTCTTCCACATTCTGTCCCCATCTCCTTGTGCTTCTTTCCACCTTCAAAGCTGGTAGATCCAGAGATATTCAGAGGGATTTTTGCTGTAGCCCAATGACCTCCATGCAAGGAACTTCTTATCAGAAGTTCTGCTGGGGCCCAGAGTGCTTGCCCTTCAAGGGCCCACCTACTGGAAACCTTGCAGTCATCATTTCTCCAGGTCCTTCTCTTCCTGACCCAACTCTCTCTATTATCTGTTTTCACACAGTAATTTAGGCAAGGGGGATCTGACCTATCTTTGCATCATCTCTCTTTTCAGGCATCCTTTCTTCTTTGCAAAATAGTTTCCCTCTAACTATTTATCATGCTGCTTCACAATGCTACTATTCTTCATCTATATTCCACTACATCCCCAATACCCAGGATCATTCTCAGTGCCACTTAGTCATAATTCTTGATGATGTTTAATCTCAAACTAGCATGGTTCATACCTATATTGTATTTGTACCTCACATTAAACAGAAAGCTCACTAGAAAAGCTGTTTTTGGAAATTTGTGCTGGAGACAACAGTTGTGCATTGAATGGCAGAGAACAACTGGCACACACCTTGACCTCTGTGATGGCACGGTGTGAGAAAGTATGCAGGAAGGTGAGTGCAAGCGTGCAGAATCTTGTGGAAATGGGTAATCCCCTGGGTAAAGGAGGAGAGCAATGGAGGCAGTTATTAGACATTTTACAAACATCAAGGAAGGTTAAGTTTCTCACTTGACTATTGGAGGATAAATCCTTGTAAAGATGGAGGGAAGACATTCCAACCAGAGGGCCACCATGTGCAATAGACAAAGACACACAGTCTAAAAACCATGGCTGGGAGAACACAAATGTCTTGAAGGATGGTGAAATAGCATGGGTGGCTGGAGGAAGGGGCTTATGAAGTTAGGGACAGTGACATGAGGTCAGTGAAAGCAGTGCCTAAAGGGTGTGATGCCAAAATATTTGGGTTTCATCTTGTAGATTGGTGGAGGGTCATCAAGCTCCCTATAACTGTCCTTGAACCATTTGAAATCTTTACAATCACAGGTTACAGATCAACATATAGTTTCTTTCATCCCTAATTTGGAGGAAACTTTCAATTTAATATCTTTAAGAGAGGTTGTATTTGGAAGAAAATCATGGAAGACTGATAGGGGTAAAGACTAGTTATTTACAGCCTCATAACCTCACTGGGTGATCCCAGACAGATGGAACTATGGTACAAAAGTGGAATAGGAAATTTGTTCTAAAAAAAAGAAGTACATGCACACTATTAAAATAATTTGCCTTTCTGTCTTAAAGACCCATGACATAAATTTGCATCTGCACCTGCAATCTGTGATGAGACAGACACCAAGCTTTCTGGTTGGGAGGAAAAAAGCAGCAGAGTGAGCCATCAAACATTAGTCTTAAATCACAAGTCACAGTAAAATGTTTCCAATGTATGTAACTAAGAGAGTATCTTATCTATCCTCTAAATAACTAAATAACTAAGAGAACTTCACAGAAGTTCGGTTAGCTCATTGAATTTAATGAATCATTCCCACAGAGGGTGGGTTGTTTGCACATTTTTCTTTTTTCTCCCTTAGTAATTGAAGAGATGAGCTTTGAATAGAATGAAGAATTTAGCAGAGAAAATCCCCAAGCATATCACTCTCTAGCTTTTATTTTGTTCTGGTAAGAAATCCTGTATCTCCATTTCAGCTGGCCTCAGGAGAAATCATGAACCTCTCAGAGATAAATTCCATTTCTACCTAGATTTCTGATCCAAGAAGGCTGGAAATTTCCTTGAATTGCTTTCAATCTCCAATTGAGTCACACATCCAGAATGAATGTCTGGCCTCCCGTCACCAGACCATCCTGTGGTTCCTTTGCTTACTTAATCTAAAATCTATGAGAAGCAAAGATGTTCTTGAATTTACAGAACACACATCATTTGCTTTAAAAAGCACAACTTCCAATTGTCTTTTAAAACACATCTTTGGTTTTGCCACAATAAAGGATCTGAGAAGCGTTTAAGTATAGTCAGTTTGCAGGACAGGAAACAGAGCATCAGGATTTCTGAGCTCATTTTAGGGAGACAGTTTTTACAACTAGTGTGGGTGACACTTAATGCCTTACTTGCCACTTTCCCTTTCTGGACCTCAGTGGCCTTCTGTGGGAGGTCAGTGTGTTGGTGAGATGCTCTGTGTGCCATTGTTGTGACCTAAGTATATGTATTTTGTACTTCTCTCTGCCAACGTTTAGGTTAGACCCATAGCATTATACTCTCTGATTCCTCTTTTGAGGAAATCTTCATCAAAGGAGCAAAAGTTTCCTAAAAGTTCATTCAATGTCATTTGCATATACACAATTATCTGTAGCGGCTATGCATTACCTACAAACCCTAAAGAAGATGACCCTCTAAGTCAGAACTACCAGTTTAATTAGATGTTGAAGAACTGATTTAAATCACAGTTAAGTCCATTTCATCATGGATGTTGCCTTTGAAGATGGAAAAAGATAAAATCATAATAGCAAGTTATTCAAATAGGTGAACAAGTTACTATCAAGTGCACGTAAGTGATCATGCAAAGCTCCTCTTCTTCCCACTTTCTGTCACCAAATCCCATGAATTGGTCTGATTAATCCCCCCACTTTACTGCCACTCCCTTTTATTTAGACCTTTAGTATTTTGATTCTGGGTGACTTCATTGACCTCTTTCTAGTCTTTCCCATTTCTTTTCATTGTGAGATTCAATTTACCTTCTAATTACCAGAATGACTATTTGCAAGTGGAAAACCACTGTGACTTTTTCCTGCTTGAAACCTGAGTCTGAGGCCAAGCTACCTAGGCTGGTGTGCCTTCTCTATCTCAGCAGGATGATTCCTCAGTTTCCCTACTTCCTTCCTGAGTTGGTCCATAGGAATATGGCAATCTATATCCCAATAGGGTGCATCAAGTGACTTATTGGTCTCCTGGATACTAAAGCCTGAAATAAAACACCACTTCCATGGCCAAACCCTACTCTCCAGCCTCTGCCAGGAGTGGCGAAAAGAGAAGGGGTGCTAGTGGGAATCCCTTCCCAACATACACAGGCTTCCTCTGGGGGTGGAGCAAGGACACCCCCTCCCTTTGACCTGGGGGAAATTCCTTGAACACATGGCAGTTTTAAGCTCTTTCAGCCAACACTCTTTCCTCCATCTTTCTTTGCAAAGTCTGGCCCTGCTTTGAGATCTGACAGCTTTTCTGGTCGATCATATATGGCTCTCCATTATGCCCAAAAAGTGTTTGCAGGGTCTTCATGGTGGATGTGGGATGGTGACTTGCATGCATCAGATATATGAAGAGGTTGACCCTTCATTTTATTCACATGCAATGTTGAAAACCAATGTACCTGTGTTAAAAATAAATACATATGAGCATATAGCAAATAACACTGAATATGGGGGAAAACATTATTTCCTCTAAAAAAATCTCACACACTAAAAAATAGTTGTCTCCACAGTTGCTTCTCAAAGGATGTAGATGAACCCAACTCATGTGCAAACTAGATGTAATAATAGTACTATTGTATAGGATTACCCTGAGGAGCAAACTAAAACTAGATAGAAAGCTCTTATCATAGTTTGTACCATCATTTTTCTACTATAAAATAGTTTGCTGCACTTACCATCACTATTAACTGTGGGGTGCAGTAAATGGGTAAGAGATATGCCTTAAATAAGGGCACACCCTTATCTATTCTCACGCATCTCTGGCACACAGAGATGGTTCCTGGCAAGTTCTCTTATCTGTAATGGCAGCCTCCTAACCTCCTAGGATTGATCCACTGGAAAGACATGTCCCAGAAAGATAAAGGTGCTTACCCCACCAGTGTTATTCTGCTAGATAATGCATTCCCATCCTCCTCCCCCACATGCCACATATCATGGGATGTTGGTTTTATCTTCCCTACTACTGAATTGTGAACATTCCTTCACCAGTGGATTTAAGGGGGCCTGGAACCTGTAATAAATGACTCAGCACATGCCCACTGAGTCCTGGTCCATGTTTCGAATCATCTCAATCACTTCTGTTCATTCTTCCCACTCATGCTTCCAACATTTAACTGCTATCCATCTTTGGACCTCTGAAACTTTCTCTATTGTGACCTCTCCAGCCTGAGTTCCTCAGCAACCTGCATCTGTCGCATCTCTGAGGTCAGTCCTGTGCATGATGCGGTTCACTTAGAGACCCGCAGGCTGTAACAAATGGCTGTGTAAATGGAATCTTAGACACACACCAAGCTGGTTTGATGGACATGCAGTAAGACATGAAGCCACAGGATGGTTCATGCTGGGGATTTGAATTCCTTTCACCTGACTAGAATTTCTAACCTTTAGCACTTCTTAAATTTTTCAGTATCAACCAAGTTAAATTGCTGCCCTTGGTTTGAGTGGGAAGGCACTCCTAATGAAACATAGATGTGATTCTTCCATAAATCACTTTCTCCTTCCACAAGTCCCTTAGGCCTCTAACAGGCTGTAATTCTATACCAAACTCAAGCAGAAGCTACTGAACCTCTTTCATTTCATATTTATATCCTGATCACATAGCACAGCTATGGTTGACACAGGGAAGCACCTTCACATCTGTGTAAATTTCATGTCTCAAGTGCATGTTCAGCTGTTCCATTTTTCAGTCTGTGGCTTCACAATCCCAGCTATACATCCTGCTATTAGCAATAGCAAATGAAAGATGAAAATGGAAATGAAACTTTCCTTTTTTTCATTCGTTGAATATTTACTGAGCACCTACTATGTCCCAAAATCTACTCTGAACACTAGGAAATAGACTGAGAACAAATCAAATACCAAAACAAAAATCCAACTCCTTCTGGATTTGACATGCCAGCAGTGGGAGATAGGCAATAAATGAATAAATGAATGCATAGAAGTCCAGTGGTAATTAGTGCTATGGAGAAAAGTCGAAGAGTAAAGCTGGAAGGAAATATGAAGTTCTGGGGAATCAGACACATAATCATTTAAGTAAGATGACTGAGGAAAGGTTGGCTGGATGAGGGCAGCTGAGAAAATACCTGAAATAGTTGAAGTGAACCTCAGTTACTATGGCAACGGTATACTAACAGAACAAAGAACAGGTGCTCAGTCTCTGTGATGCAAACATGTCTGGAATTTTCCAGCACCATCCGGAAGTCAGGGTAGTTAACATAAGAGTATCTGAATCAGAACATGGACAATGAGGCCAGAGAGATAATAAGGAGTTAAATGAAGACATACTAAGGATTCTGCATTTTACCCAGAGTGAGAGAAAGGACAGTGAATTGAAGATGTTCGTCAATACACTTTCAAGGGTTCTGGTGTAAACACGAAGACTCAGAAATCTTTATGTGGCTCTATGTCCCCACAGGCCAAGGCCTGGAAGGAAGCCTGGTTGTCCTACTATCACTTCCACTGATCTGGAGGGCTGGAGCTCCCGTTTCTGAAACTCTAGGGTCCAATGCATTACAGGACCTAGTCCCAAGGGGGGATCCTTAACAAGGGGACACACCATGAGCTAGAGAGTGACTCATGGCATTGCCACACTTCACCCTGGCTCCTTGTCTTCAGGTACCAGCAGGTAAGTAGTGTGCAAGTCCTCACACAATCCATTGACCATAATCACAAGGAGGAGGTTCCAGACGGGTGCTGAAAGGCTGCCCTCTTCTTCCAGATCAAGGCTCCCATATGCGTTTCACTCCAGGTGCCAGCATCACTTGGAGACCAGAAATGTGGATTCTAGGGTGCAACTCTGCTTCTGAGTCAGCATCATGGAAGGTAGGTGGGTATCTCTATCTTAGCAACCCCCCCCCCATTCTGATCCACACTGGAATCAACTCAGCAGTGGTCTGGGTAGCACCATCCTTCAGAGGTGAGAGAGGATCAGCTTCAAATAAATCCACAAAGCCGCCTCCCGGGTTCTTTCTGTTTCTGTTGAGACTTCAGCTGTGATGACTTTGCTTACGCATGCTGTAGTGCAACCATTCTTTCGTGATGCCAGCTGCTGTGCAAATGAAACTGGGTGCCCTCCCCGCCCCCCATGTGGCAGTTAACACGCTCCTCCTCCCCGCATTGGGTGGTGGCAGTGAGCCCCTCCCCCCTTAAAGGTGCTCCTCCCCCATTGGATGGTGGCAGTTAGCCCCTCCCCCTTAAGGTGCTCTTCCCCCATTGGCCAGGGACAGTTAGCCCCTCCCCCCTTTGGTGTGGCAGTTAAAACTGCCAGAAGGAGCAGTTGGAACAGGAAAAAAAAAAAAGTTGGACCAGAAGCAGAAGCAGGGGGTAAAAAGGCAAGGAGCAGAGACTAGGGGAAGACAGAGACCTTTTGGGGAGGAAAGAGAACTTTTGGAGAGAGAGAGAACCTTTGGGAGAGGAGAGAAGAGAATGGCAGGTGGGTAAAGAGTAGCCCGAGTGACCAGGCTGGGCAGAAGCCCCCTGGAAGGGTGAGCTGGAGGGGACAAGGAGCCATGGCGGCTGGCAGAAGTGTGGCCAGTGTGGAGAGTGTGGCATTGTAGCAAGGTGATGTGGAAAGCTGGTACCTAGAGATGGCCAGCCATTTGGAAAGCTGATTTCTGCATCAGCCACTGTGGAAGAAGCTTGAAGAGCCTTGGAGAAGTGGAACAGCTCAGAACACTGGAGAGAAAAGAAGAAAAGAGAAGACACCGGTGAAAGGACTGGACTTTGCGAAATTGCCTACCTCTGAGGTTCAGAGGGGCAAAGGGCGCCACCTTGAACTGTGTCTCTGGGACCTTTGGGACTGAGAATGGTGACTGGGGTCAGATAACTGCCACTTGTGGCTTTAAGGACTTCTCGTTTTCCCTGTTGAACTCCCTTGTTAATAAAATCCCTTGTTGAACAGCAATTTGAGTGGCAACTGCTACGCATGAGTGAAACGGACCCTTGTGGTTTGGTAGGTTGGAGGATCTGCCCTCTCCCCTTTGGGATCGGATGTCACAAACATCCCCAATCCGCATAGGTGCTTTATTGGTTCTAGCAGACATACCAGGGAGGACAGCAGCACAGCAAGCCTCCCATTCACCTGGGAATCTTCATGCTCTTTCTCTCCCTCACATTCTCTCTTTACTTTGCTCTCATTCCTTGCTTCCCTCAAGCTCTCTCTTTCTAGGGTGGCACTGCCCTTTTATCCTCTCCTCCCAGACCCAGGGGAGTCCACTCACACATGTGCATACCCACTGGGCTAGGCATACAATCACAGAGAAGGTGAAATCGGGTCAAAAAGGGAGGTCCAAAACTCTCCAACTAACAAACCACAGGTCTGTATCACCCGCGTGTAGCAGCTGCCACTCAAAATTGCAGTTTAACAAGGGATTTTATTAACAAGGGAGTTGAACAGAAAAAATAAAAGTCCTTAAAGCCACCAGTGGCAGTTATCTGACCCCAGTCACCATTATCAGTCCCAAAGGTCCCAGAGACACAGTCCAAGATGGTGCCCTTTGCCCCTCTGAACCACAGAGGTTGGCACTCTGCAAAGTCCAGTCTTTCTCTGGCGTCTTCTCTTTTCTTCCTTTCTTTCCAGTGTTCTGAGCTGCTCCACTTCTCCAAGGCTCTTCAAGCTTCTTCCACAGTGGCTGATGCAGAAATCAGCTTTCCAAACTCCTGGCCATCTCTAGGTACCAGCTCTCCATATCACCTTGCTGCGGTGCCACACTTTCCACACTGGCCACTCTTCTGCCAGATATCATGGCTCCTTGTCACGTGCAGTTCACGCTTCCAGGGGGCTTCTGCCCAGCCTGGCCATTCAGGCTACTCTTTACCCAACCTGCCATTCTCTTCTCCTCTCCCCAAAAGTCTGTCTCTTCCACTAGTCTCTGTGCCCTGCCTTTTCATGTCTCTGCTTCTCATCCAACTTCCTGTTCCAACTGCTTCCTCTGGCAGTTTAACTGCCACACCCAAAAGGGGAGGAGCCGGGGGAGGGGCCAACTGCTACAACCTAAGGGGGAGGGGCAAACTGCCACAACCCAAGAGTGGGGAAGGGGCACCCAGTTTCAAAGGTGCAACTCCACAGGTGCTAGTCTTAGAGGCTAATGGCAGAAAATCCCACTCTTTTACCCTGCAGACCCCCTCCATCTTGTGGGTGGGTGGTGGAAACTGAATTCGAAGAAAAAGAAGATACTCTTGACCAAGATCTTAAAAAGAGCCCCCATGCTCTATCTTGTTCTAAACCAGCATCTCAGATCCGGTAAACATTTTGTTCCTGTAGGACATTATGTTCACATAGAAAAGGAAAAAAATAAAAAATCAAAACTTGATAGAAAATGGTATAAAGGATTCAAACGCTGATGTTTGGATCAGAATAGACGGTTTTGAAGGTCCGTGCATTCAGGAGAATGTGTGATTTCATGATGCCATAAGAGGATGTTGTTATCTTATCAAATAATCCTAATGCTCCTGAAGGAAGTGTTTGAATGGAGATGAATCGCTGCCAGGCTCTGCTCCTGCCCCTCTCTCTCCACATGAACTTGTACTTGGCCAGCTGCTTCTCCATTTCATTTTCCATTTAGGTGGCACTTTCAAATATAGAAAACAATTTGATAAACTCCCCGCCGTGTCTGTTTTGCTTGGGCTCCTCGGAGGCCCTGATAATTTATGGAAAAATAGCACCTGTGTTTTCCCCAGGCCTAGTTTTCCCATCACTGATGAATTTCAAATGAAGGGCACCCACCTCATTCAAGTTAAGTGGAAAGAAAGTTCTCTCTCTGTTTTCAGAGCTGACAGCAGAACTTTCTCAAAAACTGTTTTCTTGTCCATGTAAACAGTAACTGGATGTAAACAGCTCCCACGAGGCCGCAGCCTCTGAGGAAAGGAAAGATGGTAGATTCATACAATCGGATCAGAGGGATTTTCTAGGGTCAATATTTTCTCAGGATTGAACTCGTGTTGTTTCATTCACACAACAAAACTGCATGGTCATTCAACCATTCATTAACAAATAAGAGGTCGTTCAGCACCTGTTCTGTCAGGATTCATCTTATCGACAGATATTTTTGTCAGGTACACAATGACTTCTACTTTTCTCATGGGCAATGGGACATGAGTTGATCTCTGCTTTTACCCAAACCTTGGCCTGTGGACAACTGACCAGTCCTTTATGTCAATAAAGTTTTATCGGAATACAGCCTCAACCATTCACAGGCATTCTGCATTATGATGCGCTATTTACTTTCAGTTTCCCTTTCCCCCCTGTGTTTGAATAATTTCTAGGATTTGTGTCTTCCTGTTCACTAGTCTCCTCTTCTGCAATGGTGGAGCTGCACTTATTCCCATTCATCGATTCTTTGTCTCATTTCCCCACAATTGTTTCTGTCTCTAGAAGTCAGAGTCTGATGTTAAAGACGTTTTCCACGAGTCTGCTTAACTTTTCGAGAAAGCAGGGGAGGCTATTAAACCTTTTCTTGCTTTGAGCATCTGTCATTTCTGGGTCAGTTTAGACAGCTTGGTCTTTTTTCTTCATTGTAGGTTCTATTTTTCATGCTTCTTTGCATTCCTGGAATTTGTAATTCAGTGCCAGACACTATGAACTTTCTCTTATTGATACATTTTTTTGTGCCTATAAATATTCTTGGGCTTAGTTCTGGCTTGTGGTTTGCAAGCCCAGGGAAGGAAGATGAATCCTAGAACATGAGAGGGAAAGGTGTGAGTCCTCTTCAGGGCCAGCAGTGTCCTTCTTGCTCACCAGCTTGGGACAATTCATGTTTCATGGAGCTTTATGGAGCAGTGCAGGGCACAGAGCTAATTTTTCCTAACAAATAGCAAAACAATTTCATGTGCTCCACCCAATGTCTTCGAAATCTCAAGGTTTTCCAACAGGGCACCTAAAGGAATAGTTGGCTGTATCAGGCACACAAAGATAAATAGCCAAGAAGCTTTCATTAGACCAGATGAAACCCTGGGAAAGGTGGTTTCTAGGGACTAACTTGCTAGTCCTTTGAGATTCAGAGTTAAGTCTTTCAAAAATCCTCAGCAGTTGTGCTGGGACCTGGAAAATTCATTATCACCTCTAATAGCATCTAGTTAAGCTGTTTCAGTGAAGCTGTGAAGAGCCCTCACACAGGCACAGAACACCTGTGACTCACATCACATGTGTGTGTCGCACTGGCAAACCCTGGACAGCATGTTGGGGCCCGCTGTGCCATCCCAGGGCAGGCACTGGGCAGTCCCTTCTGGAAAGGATATGAGATGAGTGACAGCTTGGATGCAGTGAACACCCTGTCCTTAACAATGTGTAGACAGGGCCTGGGCAGGTTCTGTCTGACTCTGCTGGAGTGTTTACAAAATCTAACAAAATTAAGCCGGGCATGGTGCTGGTGCCTGTAAGCCTCAGCCTATGAAGCAGCTGGGGCTAGGGATCATGGTTCGAGTTCCGCTTGGGCCAAAAAATAGCTAGTCCCCAAAAATAGCTGGGCATGGTGGTGCGCACCTGTAATCCCAGCTGCCTGGAAGCTGAGGCTAGGGATTTCTTGAGTCCGTGGTACCCTGGGCAATGTGAGCCTGTGGTTCCATGGGCAAAAATAGCGAGACCTAGTCTCAAACAAACAAACAAATAAAACAAAAACACGTGGATGTGGAGGAAAATAAACTCTTACACTGCTGGTGCGAAAGCAAACTGCTCCAGCCACTATGGAAAGCGGTATGGAGGACCCTCAAACACTGAAAGTGGAACTACCGTTCAACCCAGCAATAGCTCTCCGGGGAATTTACCCAAAGGACACTGAAATTCTAATACAAAAGGACACCTGTAGTCCAATGTTTATCGCAGAACTATTTACAAAGTATCCACGATATGAAAACAACCCAAATGCACCAAAACAGACACATGGATCAGAAAGCTGTGGTTTATGTACACAATGGAATATCACTAGCAATTAAAAATAACAAATTAGACATATCTGATAATGTGGGTGAACCTAGAAGAAAACATGTTAGCAAAGATAAGCCAGAAAGATAAAGAGAAATACAGGATGGTCTCTCATAGGGGAAAAAACAAAACAAAAGAAAAAAAAAAGGACAAGTAAAATTTAAAACTGTTGCCAGAACTGAAGACTATAACAAGAGAGTGGGGGGAGAGTGAAATCAGGGGAAGAATGGGCATTAAGATAATAGTCCATGGAACAGAAGGTGGTGGAAAACCCTGTGGAACATAACTCTATAAAATACGTATATGTGTATTCAAATAAAATCATGCTCATTGTAAGTTTTGCTATTTTGGAAATTCTGAATAGAGATCTTGTCGAGGATATAATCCCATGTTAGGGGGGATTAAGAGAAAACAAACAGACAACAAAAAAATGTAAAACTAACTCTTAACAAAATCGAAGCATGGAGCAAGAGAAGGGGAGGAGGGAAGTCAGGGGTTGGAGGGGTGCAAAAGACTAAGATGGTGGTTGGTTCACAGGTGATAAGATAGTGGGAGAACTCGGGGGTAGATAATGGTGTAAAATAAAAATTATAAAATGAATGCAATAAAATTTTTTAATTAAAAAATAATGCTTGTCTGTGGGATTCACCGAGTCAATCATCAATAAATCACTGCAATACTATCGGGCGCTGGATACCAGGTTCTGCCCTGGGAGACTGACCTTACGTAGCACAGTGCTAGTGGGGGAGGACAAGTGACCGGAAGATTCAGGAGCTGAGCATTGTCATCGCATCTGGCCCCTCGCACCCTTCTCAGGTGGACATGGTGTGTGTTTCGCAGTGTTCAATATAGAACTGCTGGTGCTCCGTCAGAGTCCCGTAGACAATAAGCAGCCAGAGTGGGCCAAGAACACGGTGACTTGGGATCTTGCCCTGGTTCTTTCCTCTCTTGCTGAATGTTTTCAGCACCTCCTTGTTCATCAGGACACTGCCCAGCCTTTTAGCAGATGGTTCCAGAACGTAATCCTCAGACCCAGGTTTATGAGAAAGAGGGCGAGTAGCTGATAGTTCCGGCTGAGAGGACCTGAAGAACAGCTAATAATCCCCGTATCTTATTTGCAAACCAGACCTAAGCGCAGTCACCATTCTCTGCCTGGAAGAAATGGCATTTCATTATGATTAGATGATAAGATGGGGCCTTAATTGCTAGCACCTTGGCGGACACAAAAGAAACGGAAACACAGGCCTCTGTGAGTTCTGGGGATAGTCTGCAGAGCCTCTACAAGGACAAGAGAACAGGATGATACTGGTTTCTTTTGGGAAAGTCCCTGCATCTAATAAAAGGAAAGGAAAACGAATGTTAACAGGTGCTACTTTCTGTGAAATGGTTTAGTCCTTGGGTGAGACTGAAGTTTATTGCTTTTCCTGGCTGTGAGTTCTTCATTTTTTTCTTTTTTTCTGGAAGAAATGCAAAGGGAAGAGAAACAGTCTTGGCCCTTTGTGGACTGAACACAGTGTGAATCTTAACCCTAGCCTGAGCTGGTTCAAAATAACATTTAAGGAGTGCTCTGCATAGCCCATGTTTACTGACCAGTGTTTTTGCTTGGCAATATCTGTATCTAGGACATGAGTGTGTGCAGGGGTGTGTATATAAGCACTCACCAATATTTATGTAGTATGCATGCACATGCTTGTACACTTGTACACACACACATGCACACATGCACAGAGGAAGAAAGAAACCTGGAAACTATAGGACACACACATTTACATTTTCCAGGTGACATAATAAAAAGAGAAAAAGTGTAACTATGTCCAAACCTTTGCCACCATTCCCCTTTGTACGTGAAAGGAGAAACAGTTATATAATTGTAATACAAATTTTTTTAATATTAAATAGAAATTTACGACAGGCTTTGTTCCAAGCATTTTTCAGGTATCTATTTTTCCCCCAAAACAAACATACACATATAGAGAAAGGAAAATAAAACTGTGAGCTTAGACACCATAAGAATCGCTCTCAAATTAAAAGTGAGGAAGTGCAGGCACAGAACTTACCAAGCCCAGTCAAGCTCTCAAGTTAGTCATGTCAGGGCAAGATTCAAACTCAGAAAGGCCAGCCTCAGCACACAGGTTTTACAGCTTTAAAGTGGAACCATGGACTGGTGTATTAGTTTCCTATTGCTGCAGTAACAAATCATGGTGAGACATAGAGACTTAGCAGTGATATAGCAGCATAAGAGTTACCAGAGAAAGGACTGTGTTTCTGGCATGTTCTTTGTCTCTTCTACTGTCTTTCTTCTGATTCCTGCACACCGTTCTTATCAAGTTCAAGTATACTATAGACATCCATTTGTATTTAGCCTTTTTTGAGCATCATCTATTTATGTCTTTACACTTGAAGCATCTTCAGAATATAAATTCTGCAATATTCTTCTCACTAAAACTCAGACTTAGCCCAAACTCAGGGAAGAAACAAAGTAAATAATTTCTAGAAAAAAAGTAGTTGTGCCCATTTACAAATAAGGAATATGAACCTAAACATATTTTTAGGCATGACAGAAATATCTCCAAGATCTTCAGTTTACATATAAAAAAATGTAGTCTTATAGAGCTACACAGCTTATCTGAGGTCTAAATATCTGAACTATTTAGTAAACTGTGATGATTTATACAATAACCAGCTTATCCCCTCGCCCCCCCAAAAAATGTCATTGATTTTATTTCAGTTGGGAAATGCAATTGCCTATTTTGAGCAATTTCTCAAAGTGTGTCTCCCGGGACATTCATAAGGTCCATAGCAAGACAAATGTCCTGGGGTCATACACTTTGAGAAACATGGGTGAGGACAGATAGTAGAACTGGGCTGCACTGTCATTAAAGATGCAATGGTTGAATTATCAGAAATTTGGTGACCCTGTGGCCTAACAGTCAGGGACAAAAATTAACTCATATTATGCTTATAATGAACTAAATTATATAAAGATAAATGTAATGAATTTTCAAAACTCATTGTCATATCCATTTGGGAGATAAAAACAATCTAGGACCTTCTCACTCATTTCCTGTCTTTATGCCATTCAGAATAGAGTCCCCTCTCTCTGTCTTTGATGTCCTGGTATGTGCACAGCCTTGGGTGAGGAGCCTCTTGGTAAATTTTAAAAGTGAATAAGCTACAAGGTGATGTAAAAGTGAATAAGCTACAAGGTGATGTAAAAAGACAACATCCTGCCATTTGTAGCAACATGGATGGAGCTGAAAGGGATGATACTAAGTGAAGAGTGTCAGAAGGAGAAAGATAAATACCGGCTGGTGTCACTGATAGGTGGAATCTAGAGAAACCAAACAAAGGGTCAGACAAACTTTAAATCAAACTTTGAACACTGGCTATAGAACTGAGGCACCCAGGAGAGGAGGAGGAGGGAAAGAAAATGGGGAGAGGGGTAACGAGGGAGGGAGGAGCGCCCAATGGGCTATGGTGGAGGTCTGTGGTCGCTTGGGTATTGGGAGAACTATGGCAACCACACGGGAGGGAAGAAGGTCTATATTGTGAAAAAAAAAACAGGATGTAAAATAATGATACGTCATTAACTAAAAAAAATTAAATGGGGAAGAATGTGGACTGGAAAAAAATAAAAGTGAATAGAATGTGTCTGTACCTTCAGCGTGTTCATGAGCTGGTAACCTTGGCAACCATGAGTTACATGTGTTGTGCACAGCATATTGAATGTGGTGTGCACAAAAGTGGAGTTGACCAGGCTGCCATCTTACACAGAGATAGTCTAAGGATGCTCTGGTTCTTTGCTTTCCTGTGTGCCACCTCATCTGATTTTAGCATTAGCCCTTTGACACAGGCTCTGGCAGTTTTTTGTTTGATTTTATTATTTTATTGAAGTAACATGGATCTAGCTGTTACATGGGCCCTTTCCTGTGGTAATTGCTTCTGATATTTTTAACCATCCAATGCATCCACCTCTGTGTTTCATCGACTTGAAGTTATGTTCATGGAAGATATAATCTTTTGTTACTAGATTCTAAGATGAGATTCTAATTGCATTTAGCATTGGTTTAAAAGTACATACACCTCACTATTTTCTGATTATTGTAGAGTGTTTTGCTGGTGATACATACACTTGCAGAGATGATATATGTCTTTCTGATAGAAACACTACTTTTTTCGTCTTACAAATTCCACATTCACTTCTGTCAGGTTTGTAACTTAAGGTTGACCTGATTGAGATAGTTATACCATATCAGTAAGTAATATAAATCAGAATATTGTTTAGTGCTGAGGTCAAAAGAGATTTTATTTCATTTTATTACACAGTATTCACTCAAGAGTAAGATGTACATAATAGAAGAACACATACTGGAATTAACAACAAATGACTGCAAAAATAATTAATGGATTCACCTGCAAATTACATTTGTCAAGTCATCCAAGTCATCACAGACCATGAACTTTCTGCATAGACAAGAGTTTAGCAGTGAACAGCAAATAAATTTTATGATCATTGCTTTACTATCAAATTCACCACTCATCTCTGTTTCTTCTTTTGTTGACGAATTCAGTCCAAGAAGTCCAGGTGGTTCACAGGTGCCTGACCCATGGTGTCCATGGCCTAAGCTGGCTAAGACAGAGCTCATGGTGAGCAGGGAAGTGTCCTTTCAAGGGAACTGCACTGACCTGACATGTCAGAGCCCTGATTGGGTGTTGAGGTATTCCATTCCCAGAGCTGCAAAGAATAGGAGACTAGAGCCTAGAAGACCAAGACTGGTTGACGTTGGAGTGCCAAAAGCTAGTCAAGCTTAGGAAGAGTCCACTTACATGACAGGGAGTGGAAGTGGCTGCTGAGTGAATGCAAGGAAGTGTGGGCACAGCAGCAACAGGCCAGGCCAGGTTGTTGGTGCCCTGGTGGACTCTAAAGGACATTCCACATAGAAGAGGTAAAAGGGGATTCTGAGATGGTCGTGCCAGAAGAAATCATCAAATAAGAATATTAGAAGGAATGGGAGTCAGATTTACCATGGTCAGTGAAGGGAGCGACACGTACTGAAATAAAGAGAACTGGAAGATTTGGGGTTGGAGTCACATGGAGTTGGTAAAAACTCAGGAAATGCATCATAATGAGCAAGTCCGAGGTGTGTGAGCTTGTGTGTGAGCACGCCTCCACAGGGGTCCAGGCTCCCAAGGAACTGGGAGAAGGAACTATCCATGCTTTCCTGCACACACCTGCTAGTCACTTCCAACCCCTGTACCTTCAATATGAGCTTCCTCAGCACACTGACTTCTGACACTCCACCACCCAAGACATTGGTTTCCAACACCATGCTCCTTGTAAGGGAGCCAGAGGACTGAGAAACTGGTTGGGGGCCAGGAAAGTATAAGATGTGACCAGAACCTCTTGTCCCTGAAAATAAAATCAGTTAAATATGAGGGAGCACATTGAAAAGATCCCCAGATCTGGTGGACATTCCTTCTAGGGTCCAAAGTTGGGATAATTACCTAACCAAAATAGGGAAAAAATTGTGACACGAAATAGGAATTCACATGTATAAATGTGTAGCTGAATAACTCAAATGTTGGCTGAGAAGCAGCATGCTTATGTAGATTCAAGACAGTCTCACCAGAAAATGTAATGGACCAGAGGGAAGACCTGGAGACACAATGTTCATCAGATGCCACGGTGCGCATCACCCCTGCAGGACAAGTATGAACACATACCCAGGGGAGGGATATGCTGTGTAGTAACTGGCTATTGATATGAAAGTGTCAAGGTCATGAAAGTCACTGAAATGTTTCAAAAGTCTCCAAGTAACAACTGGATAATTGAAAACTGAATGTAGTTCATGATTCTGGACTTGACAGTTTTTCTATAAAATAAGCTATTGAAATAAATGAAAACTCTCAAATTGACACACCTTGGAAGATAGACTTCCAAGGCAATATATAATAAGAATATATAAATACATATTAATTATGCTAATTATCATAAATATGCAAGTATAATAAATAGCAATAAAGTAGTAAAATATAGTTTTTGTTATTGTGATTATATAAATATTCATAAGTGTAAATAATAAAGTGGTAAATTGCAATTTTCACTGCTGTGATTATGTAGATATAATTATACATTAGGCGTATTTAAAGAGTAAAGTATTTGAAGGTGGTGGACATCAAACCAGCAATGGGTTAGGGGGCATTTATTTGCACTGTAATTGAAAGTTTTATTTGAGCTAAAAAGTCATAGCATATGACCTAGAAACTGCATTGTTGGTTCTACAGACAAGAGAAATGGATGGATATATCCACAAAAAGATTGATACAAACTTACACAAGATATGCTAATCTTAAAAGCTAAAAGTTCAAACTAAAATGACTGACTCCAAAGTCTGCTAATGGGCAAATACAGTATAGATTATTCATACAATGAAACACCAATAAAAAGAACAAACCATAAATATATGAAACAATATGGATGATTCCACATTGAGTGAAAGAAAGTTGACACAAAAGAATGCCTATTGTCTGATACCATCTATGTCAAATTTACCAAAAAGCAAAACTAATCAACAATGATGGAAATTAGAATGGTGATTGCCTTTTCAGAGAATTAAATAAAAAGGTCAGGAATCTTTTCGAGTATGATGTTCTAAATAAATCTCAACTGGGCAGAGATTGCCCTGGTGTATGACATTTGGCAAACTCCATTAAGATATACAATGATGATTATGTTTTATTGCAAGTAAATTGTATGTCAAGAAGTTATTCGGAACACAAAAAATTGCATGGCAGGCAAATTTCGTATTTTTTATTTTCTCATTTCAGAGCTTTATGAATAAAATGGTCACAAATTCCAATGACTTTTTGCCTTGCATTTCTTCCATTGCAATGCAGAAGTAGTCCCTCTGCACTCTTCCTCAGAAAGAAAAAGAACATCTTGTTTGTAATGAGCCATAAGCAAATTCCTTCACATACATAAAACTTGCAGGAAGTCTCTGGGATGATAAAATTTTGTACAAGAGAGCATTTTGGTCTAATGCAATCCAATATAAGACAATGCCTTATGTCTAGAGATATTAGCAAAAATTACTTTTTCTGACAAAGCACTAGGCCTTGAAGAAATTCTTTATGATCCACTGAAATGGTAGCGAGTGTGGACTATGTTGCTATTGCTGCTGCATTTTCCAGAAACCACACACCTTTTATCAAATGATTCCATAATTGTTGAGCAATTTCTTTTTCCAGTTGAACAGCACTTTTGAGACTGTTTTTCTGAGAGGTCATGAAAAGAAAATTGGAAATATCACTTATCTGCTGACATGACATAGAAAGGTTCTTTCATTTTGAATTTCCTTTTTACCTCTGAATGAAGGCAAAAGGCTCTTTAAATACAAAAATGCTTCCTCTGGGTTCTCTCTCTTGAATGAAAGTCATTTCTCCCATCATTTGAGGTACCATGCCTTACAAATAAATGTTGAGGCCAGAGGTGCCTTCTTTGTTTTTTTTATGACCATGCAAAGTTCATTGGTTCTTTTTATAAATAAAATAGGTCTTAAACGCACTAAGTAGCCTTACTTTTCTAATCTCCTAATAGACTACTGTTTTCACAAGAGGGATGTCTGAAGAGAATTTCTCCCTCCTTTTCTCTCATTCATCTCAAATATGAACATTATTCTAAGAACTTTCCTGGAGTTGAGTTTTGGCCTACAGCTCAGTGAGACCTGTGACTCCCTTTCAAGTTATCATGTGACCTCTCTGGGTTTTAGATGATTCATGGCTCAGCCAGGTCACTATCTCTGTACATTCAGTAGTTGTCAACATGCAAGCCACATTTGTGACCATGTACCTAATAGACATGTCTTCTTATTTTAGTTTTTTGGGTGCCTGAGTTTTATTGGAACCAGTGAACTAGGGAAAGTTTAATGAAACTCAGTGTCTGGACACAGATGAATCTTTCCATTCTGAATAGTTCCCAGAGTCTTTATTTTGGGAAAAACTCAATGACCTCAAACACAAATAATGATGAATCAAGTGGGTTAGCACCTATTTGCTCATCTAATTTCAGGATTTTTTTTTGAAAATAGATAAATTATTTCAATTTCTTAAATAGTCTCATTTCAACATGTACTCTATTCTGAAAAGGTCTTGAAAAGACATTTAGATTCTATCAAATTTAAATTTAAATACCGTATGTAGATCATGCCTGTAAATCCTCTCAGTTGAGTCAAGCCCACTTCAGGTGGTCTTCAGTGTAAAAGTATTCTTTTCTCTCCACATCCACACCAGCACTACTTGTTGCCTATTTTTTGTTTTCGTTTTTGTGATTTTTGATACGAGCCATTCTTACTGAGAAAAAAGATGTGCCACATTTACACAGTGAAATATTATTCATCATTTAACAATGACAAATGTATAGCATTTGAGATAACATAGATGGACTAGAAGGAATCATAGTAGCAAAAATAAGTCAGAAAGAAAAAGACAGAAGCCAGATGGTTTTACTTCTATATGGGATATAGGGAAAAACAAACAAAAGGTTAAGAGGAAAAGTCAAAACAATCTAACAACCAAACTAAAGCATAGAGCTGGGGGTAGGGGGAGGGGTGGGAGCAGTCAGGGAGAGGAGGACATGGAGGACAGCAATGACAGCCTACACATGAGAAGGTGGTGGAAGAACCCCAAGGAATACAAAACTGTGAATATATATATATATAACTAAATAAGATTATTATAAAAAAACAAGTGCATAACTGGAGTCCACCATATTGCTCAGTCATGATGGAGACTCCCAAGTCAACTGAAAACTTTAGGCTGATTCATGTCTTCATTGAAAGTCAATCATAGTTTATTCCTTTATAATTACTTTGAGCTACAATATTTTCTTCATATTTGTTGACTTGCCAGTCATCCCAGGGGCCTCTTTTATTACTCATTTTCAGTCACTGACATGTCTACATTACCTTGCAGGTATATGGCTACACCACCACAAATACACATGCTTCTGTCAGCCTCCATCATACCTCCCATGCATATGTCCTTGCCCCTGCTTTCCTATAACCTCTCCTCTCTCCCATTGTTTTTCAGAAAGTCTAAAACTTCTTTTGCTTTATTTTGGCAATGTCTGTTTTTTGGTTCCTCAGATTCCACAAATAAGTGGTATTTTCCTTTCAATTTTTTACTTATTGGCTCACACAGTTATCTTGGGTTTATCCATTTTGTCCTAACATTCACTGTTTCAACTTTCGAAGGACTTGACTAGTATTCCAGTGAGCATACATAGCCCTCACTCTTGATCTTGTCATCTGCCCATGGGGGCTCATTTGGCTTCATGTGAACGTAATCTGATGCAACATCCATGAAAATGATACAAAAATATATAAAAAAAGGAAACTCCATGTGATTCGGCAGGACCCCTGTTGGTTATTCACACAAAGAATATGGAAGCACTAATATGGAAAGTGCTTCTATGTTCACAGTGATCTTTTAGGAGTCTTGATTCTTCTTTTTCCCTTTCATCTCCTAACCCATATCACATATGACCTGGTACATTGTACATGACCTTGTACTAATGATCCTCTCATTAGTTATTTCTTCTTCAAATAGCTTATGTAAAAATCATGTGGCATTTACTTGTGTCCGTTGCTTATGATCCTATAATTTATTTTATGAACTCAAGACTTGATTTATATCATAAAATACACTGTAACAAAATATTGAGAATTCCTTTTTCAAAGATATTAGTGAGAAAATTCATCGAATATTCCAGAAGGAAGTAACATGTAAGAAAATTCACATAAAGCATATAACCCTCTGGCACATATGGAAAAATCAGGAAAACATTAAAAATATTGACTACTAGAAATGAGATGATATGCATGAATACAAATGTGGTTTTTTTTTGTTTGTTTTTTGTTTTTTGTTTTTTTTGAGACTAGGTCTTGCTATTTTGGCCCGTGGAACCGCAAGCTCTCGTTGCATGGGGTACCGCAGACTCAAGCAATTCCCAGCCTCAACTTCCCAGGTAGCTGGGATGACAGGCGCGTGCCACCAAGCCCAGCTATTTTTTTGGAACTAGGTCTCGCTACCGGCCCCAGGCGGGACTCGAACTGCGATTCCTAGCCCCGGCCGTAAGCTTACAGGCACGAGCCACCATGCCCGGCCGAATACAAATGTTTTACATGGTGCCGGGCACGGTGGCTCGTGCTTGTAAGTTTCAACCTACGAAGTGGCCGGGGCTAGGGATCGCAGTTCGAGTCCCGCCTGGGGCCTGTAGCGAGACCTAGTTCCTAAAAAATAGCTGGGCTTGGTGGTGCGCGCCTGTCATCCCAGCTACCTGGGAAGCTGAGGCTGGGGATGGCTTGAGTCTGTGGTACCCCGGGCAATGAGAGCTTGCGGTTCCATGAGCCAAAATAGCAAGACCTAGTCTCAAAAAAACAAAACAAAACAAAACAAACAAACAAACAAACAAACAAAAACAAATGCTTTACATGGAAATTTTTGAATTTGCAGAAAAAAGTTAAAAAGTTGACAATTCTACTAAATATCAAAGAAAAATATTGATTCAAAATGAATTATAAAATATAAGTTCATAAAAGCAACAAAAGCATTGCAACTCAAAGAGCCACAGGAAATGACAGCAAACCATGTTTAAATCCCTCATAAAACCTTTTAAAAAATATTTTATGTATTTTTGTTCAGGTCAGGTTGGTTTTCAACACTGTATATGATCCAGAGGTGTAGGCTTACACCTCTTCAGACGTGTTACAAGACCATACCCACCACCAAGGTCCCCATCATCCTTGATCATCATTCACTGGGCCTCTCCTCCCCTTTATCCCCATCACTACAATTCCCCTCTTATAATCTCAACTATACTATGAGATTTCTAGAGTTTGGTTTCATTTTGCTCCTTCTTTTGTTTCTTTTATCTCTATTTCACATATAACTAAAACCATACAGTATTTGTTTCTCCTTCGGACTCATTTCACTCAGTGTCACTCCCTCCAGTTCTACCCATGCATCCATGTTGATGCGAATGGTAAGATTTTAATTCATATATACATATTTTTTTTCTTTTATAGCTAAGGAACATTCCATGTATACATGTGCCCATTTGACTCATCCATTCTTGGACATGTAGGCTTGTTTTTTTTTTTTTAACTTGGCTATTGCAAATAGTTCTCTATAAGCGTAGGAGTTCACATATCACTTGTTAAACTTCTACCTGGTTTTTAAGTAGAATATACAGATAAGGTCTGTTCATAGTTCTAAATGATGTCAGATAGCTTTCCAACTGATTTTAGGAATAATGCATAAGCTTGATATCAAAAATTCATAAACCTAATACTAACAGGTTGATATACATATTGATTTAACTATAAATATTGATACTAAAACTTTAAAAACAGAGTAGATGTAATTCAGAAAAGCATCAGAAGAGTAATAATGCATTACTATCAAGATTGTGAATGGCTCGGTGTCAGGAAATCAATGCTAATAATTCATTATGACAATAAAGATCAAATGATAAAAGAGAAAAATTCTCTCAATAAAGCAGCTACTACTAAGACTTAAAACTCTATGTAAAATGGCAACAAAAGAAAGCTCTCTAACACAGGAAAGACTATTTTTTCAAAGCAAACACTGAATGAAAATTGAACAAAATCTGAATTTTTTTCATTAAAGTTAATCATAGGAAGAGATACCAGCTACTTCATTGCTGCAAAGTTTTTGTCTTATGTAATAAGAATAGACAGATAATATCAGCATAGATGTTAGAAATACAAAAAAAAACTTCATGTGACTAGTTGACGGTTGAAAATTTTAGGAAAAAGATGAAGAAAGAGTAGGAGGAGGAGGAAGAAGAGGAGGAGGAGGAGGAGGAAGAGAAGGAGGCTGATGGGGAAGGGGAGGGGAAAGGGGAGAGGGGAAGGGGGAGGAGAAAGGGGAGAAGAAAAGATTGAAGACAGACTGGCCCTAGGGAAACAAAATCAAGTGCTAGAATTAATAAACTAAGTTGAAAAGGTGCTTGGATCCAATATAAACATACAAAATTAGTGTTTTCTCCCTTACACTAGTAATATCCAGTTACATAAAAATGGAAAATACATAAAAATGGAAAAATACAAAATCTATAATTGATGTAGCCTACAAACACCAAAGAATAAATTTAAAAAGACTCCTACACAATCTATATGAAAATAACTGAAATCTTTTTTCTTGCCCATGACATCAGACCTGAGCTAATCAAGAGGGATTATCTGTCCCCAGATAAAAATAACTGACTTATAAATGTCAATATCCAAAAATTAATGTGTATGCCATTTTAATTAGAATGCTATTTAAATTTGACTACAATGATTTTAAAGTTAATATAATAGCAAATAACCTTGAACTATAAAATAGATTAATGATGTCATGTTTTTCCCTTTCTCAGTGATTAGAACTTTGTTCAATGCCATATATTAAAAACATATGGATATTGCCCAAAGATAACAAAATCAATATATATATGAACTCACATATATATATAAACTTATATATGTGTGTGTGTATATATATATATATAGATATAGATATCTATATCTATATCTATATCTATATATAGATATATATCTCACTCTCCAGAAGCCAATAAAATTCCACATTTAACATATGGTAAAAATATCATTTTAAGTAAGTAAATCATTTTAAGCAATAAATATTGCAAGCATAATTGATTATTCTTCTGGTAGGAAACAAGATTATAGAAAGTGTTTCAAATGAATTAATGTCTAAATCTTTAAGAAATCTAAAATATTCTCAGAGATATTTAACAGTCATTTGGGAACCTGTCAGCAATAGATAGGTCCTAAGCAATTAAAGAAATTCAGAATGAGTTAAAACAAGTTTTGGAACATGAATTTATGCTTTTACAGAAGGCTAAGGCTATCATTACAGACAGAAAAGAATTATAATTCTCCCTATGATCAAGAGTCTCCATCTGCTCACAATAGCTCACATCAAAAAGAAGCACACACACCATCTCATGAAAACATGGGATAGGTATTTAAAAATGCAGAACTCAGAAATTTAAAATAAAAGAGATCAATTAACAAATCACAAAGCCAATTAACTTCTCTTACAGTCACAATACAAAATTGTGGCCTTTGTGACGTTTGTGACCTATAAACTAGATGACCGGTGAGGTTGCGCAGTGATGGGTCTCAGGCTGTGCCAGCTAGACTGTGAGTTGTTGGCATCAGGGACATGAGACGTTCTGAGAAACTGAAGAAAGGCTCCATTTGAATCAACCTTTCACCGGACGTGCTTCCTTCCCTACTGAAGAACCTAGAAGGAAACTCAGTTTCCAGGACTTTGTTTCCTAGTTTGTATTATCACAATCAAATAAGTACAAGGCACCGGCACTCAAACACACCCAGTCTATGCTGACGCTGTGTCACATTTACTGTCGCTGGGCAGCATGGTCACGGCAACATTGAGGTAAGCCCAGATGTCGGGAGGCCAAGCCAGGCTTGTCACCTGAGACAGCCTTGGCCTGAGCCAAGATTCCGAGGGTCTACAACATGCAGAGAACCATGGCTCCCCCACTTTCCCAGGAGGAACATTCCCCAAACCTGGATGAGCAGCACAGAAGCCTCTCGATACTGCATATACATGTCTTTGAGAAAGTGTAATCCATTAGATAGGGTAAGAGAAGAATAACACAGACTAATCCCAAAATAGGATAATTACAACAATAGAAATGAGTTTTTGGTGAATGAGGTGTCTCCCTCCATATATCTACTTAGGTTATTATTTCCCAGCTATGGTTGACTGTGTGGAACTGAGAGCTCATAAGAGACACCATGGATATGGAGACTTGGACTCATTGTCAGAAAGAACTGAATCAGCGCCCGGCAGGGTGGCACGTGCCCGTAAATGACAGCCTATGGAGTCGCAGCTGGGACTAGGGATCACAGTTCAAGACCCACCTGAGGCAACATAGTGAGACCTAGTCCCCCCAAAATAGCTGGCTATGGTGGCACGTGCCTGTAATCCAAGCTTCCTGGGAAGCTGAGGATGGGATTGCTTGAGTCCCTGGTAACATGGGCAACATGAGCCTGTGGCTCCCTGGGAAAAAATAGCGAGACCTAGTCTCAAAAAAAGAAAAAAGAAAGAACTGAATCAGAGACCCACACCTGTCCTCCCAAAGCAAAGTGATCATGGCTTCTACATCTCAGCAATGCTTGGAGTTTAAGAGATGACAGTGTTTGGGAATAAGATAGACATAGATTAGATATAAACTAATGGATCCTTTTCAATGCATGCTTGAAGACAGTTCCAAGGTGTTTATATGTATTAAGTCAGTACCTCGCAAATACCCTGTGAGGTCATTGCTTCTGTTAGCTCTGCTTTACAAATGAGGAAACTGAGGCACAAGGCTATTAAGTAGTTTTCCACGGTCACAGCTCCCAAGGTTCAAAGCTGGGATTCTGAACCAGGTTTAGCACCTTCACCCCTGGCCCCGGCTTCACATCAGACTTCCAAGAATAACTTTCTAACCAGCTTAGCAAACAACTTTTCACTGATTATTTTACTTGCCAATGCATCTTCCCCAAGGATATACATCTACACTGGATGCATTTTGCAGGAACTATAATCTGAAATGGTTGCATTTTTCTATTGAGGGGAATGGCTAATATCATTTTCTTTCTATCATCTAGTCCACGTTTCAGGGCAGGTTTTCCCCTTTTAGGGAAATTGTGCTCATTTTCCATCTCTCTCTCTCGAATGTACATAAAAATTGCAAGCTGCACCACTCAAGTCCAGAACTTCACCCCCAGAGTCATCCTCAGTCTCTCAGCCTGAACTTACATCATGAGAAATGAGTCCTCAGAGTACATGGGGCCTGAATGCAAATGTCCGAATGGGTGGCCACCTGTGGGGCACTGCTCACCATAATCCGGGATTCTGAGGTGTAGCTTGTTGGGTACCCTGTCGGGTACCCCGGACACTTCCCCTTATGGGCAGGGTTGGCCTTCAGGTGCATGAACCTGGTCTGCAGCTTCCCTCCACTTGAGGCTTTGTTTCCCCTCAGTAAAAAGAGAGATTCATACGCACATGACCTCTTAGCCAAGAGAAAGACCAGAGGGACACAGCAACGTTTCAGAGGGTCTTTCATTAATTTTTTTCATTGTTTTGTTTTTGTTTTAGTTCAAGCCATCAACTCCCCACTGCAAGGTGCATATGCTGTAGTTCACTGAGTTCTGGTTGCCACGAGCCCTCCCGGAGCTCACCTGCACATGGTACAGGACAGAAGAGTGTCGTCACAACTCTAGAAACAAACAACCAACTTCTGGACCACTGAGGCCTTCCTGTCTGCTTCTTCTGCCCTGTTGAGCAATTTTTGTGTTCATTAGTCCTTTCCTCCTGAGAAGGAATAAGATCAGAGAAAAGATGAAGCTCCTTAAAGTCAGTTACATCTGCCTGTTGGTGGTGGGGAGGGGAGGCTAGAGGCCAGGAAGGGAAGGAGTCTCTGGAGGATTATTGGTGAATTTCAGTGATCCTGGTACTGATTCTCTCTTAGCATCATTAAGAATCCAGGGCTATTTCCCATATGCCATCTGAGAGAGCAAGGTGCCCCTTTCCATTCCAGGGGAGAGGAAGGCCACAGAGTCAGGGCATCAGCCTCACAGCAAAGTGGCAAATGGAGGGAAAAGAGATGATCTCCAATAACCATTCACAGATGCCTGTCCCCACTGAGAAACTTCTTCACTGACAGTGACTAGAGGCAAGACCCCTAAACCAGACGCCTGAACTGTAAGGTGAAGAAGCAGAAAAATAGTACAGAGAATGGAGTGGAGAAGACAGTCAGCAATAGAAGACACTGATAAGAGAATGGACTCATATCAAATGAGAACGAACTGGCTGCCTAATGCAAGGTGAAGACTGAAAACCAACCAGCATGCTTTGTCATATCCCAGGAACACAGTCCCTCACCCAGGGAAAGGACACTGCCACAGGAAAGGAAGAGACTAATGCACTTGACATAGAGCAACAAACAACAAAGAGAGAGGGGTCTGAGTGAATGGAGGGCGTATCAGGGGGAGGGGGAAGCATCCTAACAATCTTTACCAATCTTGTAAAGAATGAAAAATTAAAAAAAAAAAAAATCCAGAGCCTGGAACACCAAATGTCTCAGAAAATGCTGGAGCTGGATGTCAGCTTAGTGATGTTCTTGTCCAACCTTCACTGCTTACAGATGAGGAAACTTAGGACTGCAGACCCCGTGCTGGTAATGTACAACTTGCTAGTGATGGCTCTGGCTTCCCATAATACTTGATGGGAGCACAGACTTCTGTGTCCTCGCTTTTCCTCATAGTTACACAGACTCGAGACAACCACTGTCTGAACTTAACACCAGGCTGACCATGCACAGATGGCAGCACACCTGGAATAATCAATACGGTAGCGTGTTCGTTTCTGTGTACCCTGAATAGGGTTGTGTATGTTTGGGGCACCTCATCATGATGCACTTGGCTATTGGCTAGTCTATGGCACATAGACCAACGAGTGGTAACAGCAAAATGCCCTGGGAGGAGGTAGCTATGCTCTGGCAGGCACTGTACCAGGAACTTTAAAAACTAGGAACTTTTAAAATGATGACCGTTCTGTGCAGGGGGACAGAATGACTGGACAGTGAGATTGGGTCCTCCACTGTGGGTCAGGTGGCAGCTGGTCCCCATTCTAAATGTTCCCACGTATGTCTGACTTGATGCTCTCATCTGCCCATTGGCATGAGTGCAGTTACCTTCATTTCATGGATGAGAAAAACGAGGGAGAGAGGGATTAAGTTACCTGTTCCAGGTCATTCAGCCAGCCAGCGGGTCCATAGGTTCTGAAAGCAGACAGTGTGACTCGAACACCTGCATTATTGTTCAGAGCATTTCATGGCACTCATGGTTTAGGTAAGAGAGTTTTTCATCTGGCGCGCAGCTATTGCTCTAGTCAACATTAACTCGTGAGAAGACTTTGTGAGGTCCAACATCATTTCTACTCATTTGCTATTGTTTTCAAAGACATTGAATATATTTATTGGATTAAATTAAACAACAACATTGACAAAAAGATCAGTACTGGCTACGATTTGGAGTTGTCCCTCATTCACCAGGTCTGTAACTTGGGTTGGTGTGTACGCATGCGTACTAATGGTCATGCTTGTCTACAAAGTGGTCTCTATGTGGCAATTCCTCCCTGAAGGAGGCATCCATCTGAATATGTGCCAGCACAACACTAGAAATAAGGTGAAAGTGTGTAAAATCTTTATTGCACACTCTTCAAGTCTCAGGAAATCTCAAGATTCAAATGGCGAGTTCATTCTTCCTAACCTTCACTTTGTAATTTTCAAGATACATTCTGCCTAATTACTCATATCTCCTTGCGCTTCAGAGAAGACACTTATCCTACCCTGTGGTATCCTCTACCCAGACAAATTCTGAGCTCACAAAAGCTTGAGAACCAGCACCATAGAGGTAGAGTGAAAATGAGAGATGGTATAATATTGTGAAGACTTACAGGAACATTGAACCATGATATGTGTGTGTGTACATGAGCGTGTGCATACACACACACACAGTAGTTTTCCCTGCTTCCAGTTTCAGTTATCTGAGGTCAGTTGATGGGAAAATAGTACACATGGTAAGATACTTTAAGGGAATGAAAAGACCACAGCCACATAACTTTAATTGCAGAACTTCCTTATCATTATTCTACTTTAGTATGGGCTATTGCTATCTTGTGTTCTGCATATTAGTTAAATGACATAAGTTTGAAAAAATAGGAAAATATATATTCATAGGTTCCATACAATTTACAGCTTCAGGAAACCACTGTGAGAACTGGGAACACACCCCTTGCCGGTAAGAGAGGACTGCTGTATACAAGTATCTATCATACTTTACATATACATGTAATCCATATACACAAATGTATATACCTACACAATTTAGAATTAATATCACTTGTAAGAAGAATAGGTACAGTGTTTTGTCATAAATGTTTAATTCATTTAAGCATTTAAAGGAAGTAAGCCCCAACTTTGAGGCAAATAATCTTACATTACAGAACCCCAGTGAACGCCATTGGTTGAGACTACATTCAGTTCACCCAGTTCTTTCCCCTCACCCTCAGTTGTTCATATGCTGGCAACTTGGAGGATCTTTTCCGCATGTTTGCTGACTGGCACACCAAGAAAGAACACCTTTCCCCATCCCAGGAGCCTCTGCCCTCAGCCAGCAGAAAGAAGGGAGCCAGACTGTGTTGTAGAGGAATTGCATGTCAGCAAAGGATGCTACAAAGCCACGGGGAAATATCTGATTCTACTCTTGGCTTTGAGCTTTACCTCTCTCCATTTTCCAGTAACACATTGTCCTCTGCTTTGAAAGAGGCTGATGGAATGTTTTTAGTCCAGAAAAAAATTGCCCTGGAGAAACATAATAACTTCATTGCTGTGACGACATCAAACCAGATCATTTAAGAATAATGGGATTTTAATTCCTGCAGAGAGTCAGACGGGGAACTAAAAGTCCCACGGTAGTTACAGAATAAGGAAGATGATGCTCTGAGCTCTCAAATTGCTGAATTTAGGTGTGGGGCACCCAAACCTCTCCTGACACCTGATATGTGAAGATGGAAATTAAATATTTAAGGTTGACTTCAGCTTCTTCCTCATGGTATCCAACATCCCCAGAAAATGAACAAAAATCCCCACTTCTCTGCAAATTTAATGCCTTTGCTTATAACCATTTTATTTGGAATTTTTTTACAAAGCTGGCTGCACTTTATATTTTCATAAAACAAAAGCAAAATCAGAGAAAGACTGGAGAAGGTCATTTGATGTCCAAAGTATGATTGCTCATAAACCATTAAGAAAACCATATTTGAGATTCTTAGAATTTCCTAATCTGATCTCTGCAATAACTGGAGAGCTATGGTGTTCAGGAATTCCGAGTGAGAGAGCAGAGTGCTGATGTTGTACCCAGAGGAATTCTAGGATGGAGTGGATGTTTAACCAGTGTCTTTGCTGATACGGCAGGGACAAGGCAAAAACTTCAGCTTGACCTTCCAGTCCTAGCAAAGGAAAGATAGAGAGGTGAGAGGAAGGGTAGACGGGAGGGAGAGACAGAGACAATGAGAGACAGAGAGAGAACAAATGGGGGAGGCAAACCCTGCTTTGTATGTAAGACACTACTCCCTATGCATCTGCCTTTGGGCGGTAGGCTGGCTATCTACATCTTGGAGTGGGGAGACCCCGGGGACACACAGCATGCTGGGAATCCTAGATGGCAATGTAGAATTTGACCAAGTTACCAAAGTTCGCTGAGGTACAATTTTTAAATATACAGAACTCAGAGAATTTATGTCACGCTAGAGGCCCAGGGTGATAATTTTTCATTGTCTGCATTTTCCAATACTTCAGTCTTCTTAATTCATTTGCAAATAGAGGTGGTAAGCAATTCATGAAGGCCTTGCTATGTTTGCCAAATTTTACCTTTATTTTTCTCAACCTCCATGGTCACCATCCCAACCCCTTTCGATACATTTCCTCTTAAAACAACCAAAGTTATAACTCTGAAAACCTATAGAAAAGATAAAAATACAGACCCCTATTTTCTTAGATTTCATGACTTAATCAATTCACCAGTTGTCTATTGTGATCCAGCTGGCTGGGAACAGGAACCAAACAAACAAATTCTCCTGCCTTTGTGGGGTTTGCATTTGACTGACAGATGTTAATGTCATCATATTTGCCTCAATGAAATGATCCGCTATGGATCCAGTTGGAGCCCTTTCATCCCATCATACAACCCCCTTGACCCAGATCCTCCTGAAGTACGTGCACCCCTGAATTACTGATCTCTGGTGAAGGGTAGGTGCAAACCTGTCTCCCCTCACTGGGCTTGGCAGACATTCTTTTATGTCATTCTTCAAAGATATAAAAATCACAAGGAATGTTTCCAGTGGTGCCCAGAGTTCAGTTGCTATCTTGCAGCCCTCTGGAAAGCTGATGGGGGGATGGGGAGGGTTCAGAGAGAGGATACACAGTTGAGATTCTGTCCACTGCAAAATTATCCATAAGCTCCATGTCTTTCTCACACTGGTTGTCTCCTGGGTTCCACCACATGTTCTCTGGACCATAGCTCACCCATCTCAGAGCCTCAGTATGACACTTTGTCTACACAGGGGCCACCTTAACTAACTCTGGGAGTCTCATACTTTCCCCCCTGGATGCCATAACTGGGAGTTGCTGGATCCTGAGCCTGCGTTGGCCTCAAGTGGAACTCATGATTCAGGGGAGGTAAGAGAGAGCAGGCCAGACCAGAAATAACAGGTGGCATGAACCCAAATGGGACAATGAAACTGGAGAACATTTGCCATTTGCTTCCAGGTCCCCTGCCCTTTACTTCCGAGTCTTCTGCAAGATGGCGGCCAGACCTTGCATGCCTTTGAGAAAGTGTTCCTCATGCTGAATACAGGCTGTTTTTGTCCCCTCCTTTCCCCCCATCCTTTCTGATGTTTCCTCCTACCCTCACGCAAAACTCACATCCTGCTAAAGGTATTATCCTCATGCCAGTATCACGGCAAGCTTCTTCCTAAGATATAAGGGTTAGTAATTCTTCCTCTGCCGCCTCTTCACTTTCCCTACTCAAAATGCTTTTAAAGTGGAAAAGTCAACAGAGTTCTCAAAACTTCTCCACTCAGTATCCACAGGCTTCCTCACATGCCCGATGGGACCTAGGGAATGGTGCTGGAAAGCACAGTTAATGCATCTCCATGGAAGACGAGCAAACCCAGGATCCCAGGAAAGGGATGAGTGAGGGGTTTAAAGCAACTTCACTTCACTGCTCAGATATTACTAGAAAAAGAATGTGTGATAAACGGGGGGTTCCATAGGATGGCGAACTGAGAACCCCCATTTTCAGTCTTGAGGAACATTGTACCCCTCTCTTAGAGATGGACTCCTGCTCATGTTGTCCTCAGCAAAACACCTGTGGGTGTCTCTCACCTTCTCTCCCTCTACACTAACTCCCCTTGTCACAGGTCTATCTATTTGGAAGTTTTCATAATGGTTTCCTTTCTTCTCCTCTCTCCCCAACCCTCCCCACAGACAGTCAGAGTTCACCCATCAGCTCGGACCTCCCTAGCAAAACAGCACTGACTGGGTGACTTAAACAACAGATTTTTAGTTCTCACAGTTCTAGACACTGAGACTCTCAAGATCAATACAGTGGCTGGTTAGACTCCGGGAGAACGCTGGTCCCAGCTGGTCACCACCGCCTGCTTGCTGGGTGAGCACATGGCCCTCTTTGTACACATGGGGAGAGGGAATTATGTGTTTTCGCAAGGCCCTTATCACATTAACACCCTGCTCTTCTGACCACATTTCATCTCACTGGTTTCATTAGATGCCTGATCTCCACATATCACACCTGGACTTAGGGGCATAGTGAATTTTAAGAGGACATAAACTTTCAGTTCCAAGAGTCTGACCACTGCCACTCCCAAATTCATGTCCTTTTGTACATGCAACATATCTGCAGTTCAGCCTTCCGAGTAGACGCTGTGTGTTCATTCATTTTTTCATCAACTACAAAGTCTCCTGGGTTGGTTTGTGGCAAGAATTTTGATTGCTTTTTTGATTCCTTATCTTCTAGTTCGCCTTTTCAGGTTTTCTGTTTCTTCCAGATTCAACTTTTAGAAAGTGGTATCTAAATATCTAAGTCAGATATGTTGGAGAACAGAGGGAAATTCCTCTTTGGTTATGAATCTGTGAAACCAAGCAAGTTGTGCTTTCCACATTGTCATGTGATGCTTATATGCTTCCAAAATACAGTCATGCATCTCTTAATGATGGAGATGCATCATGAAATGTGCAGGGCTAGGTGACTTCATTGTTGTACAGATGTCAGAGTGTAATTACACAAGTTGGCATGGTAGAGGCTGTTGCACACCTAGGATGGAGGTGTAGCCTCTTGTGATCACCAGCCATTTCTTGTGGCCCCCGTCCTGGTTCACAGTGATGATGGATTCACAGTTCTCTCTCTCTCTCTCGTGTGTGTGTGTGTGTGTGTGTGTTAGAAGCACTAAGCCTCACACAATCAAAAATAATTTGAGCATAGCTTTTGACTTCATGAGAGTCTCGCCTTGCTACAGGGTACTTGCTATGGGGGGTTATTTTCAGGGCACCTCTGTCTCCCCCAGGGATACCAAAATACTTGAATGCTTAAATATCTTCGTGCCTGCCCTCCTGACATGTGGTTTCTGCATCTATGGATTTAATCAACTGACATCTGTGGTTGAATCCACACAGGCAGAACTGCAGACAAGTTGGGCCACGGCTCCACTGCAGAATTCTGCGTCTAGATGGACTACATAGTCCCAAACTATGTCATTCAGGGGTCAGCAACATATGTACAACAGTCATGGATATACATGTTTATGAGTGTGATATGTGCATGTATGTGTGCATGTGTGTATATGTATGTATAAGCAAGTGTGTCTATGTGTGTGCATGAAAATATAAAATTTGTGTATATATATATATAACAAACTCCCTATAAAAGTTTTGCTGAGTCTCTACATTTGTCCTGTTAATAGTGGAGTTAGTGTGCACATAATTATGTCTTTAAGCAGTCCTCTAAAAGAAATACAACTAAACAAAAATGTGTTAACTGTCATTATATTTGGATGCTGGGATTCAGGAGATTGTTATCTTTCCCTCTTTTCTCACTTTTTTATGACTTGCTGTCCCGTTTTGAGTTCTGTGTGACGAGCATCTATAGCACATTCCAAACAAACCAGCACAGTCTTGCTAATCAAACAGATCTTTCTTAGAAGCCATGATTTTCCTCCAACCCTCCGGTTAACGTCCTCAAGCTGCATTCAATTTGTATGCTTCTGGTTAATGAATTGTATCAGGTTCTTAAACTGTTTCAAAAGATCAGTTACTTTCTTTTTTCATCCATGGACTCTTGTTCAGGCAACATTTTATTCAAATATGCAATCAGGATAGATGTCCAATTGTCATAAACAGCTTAGGGGGCCGTGTACACATACCTCTCAAGGAATGTACAACTCAAGAGGTTGAAGCAAATGCAATAAACATAATAACACTTGAAAGTTTTCCAATAGCTCAGGAAACCAGTGCTCTGTTGCTGGCTCTAAGAGTTACAAAAGGAATCAGAACCTGGGTTTAAAGTCTCTTCCAAACCTGGTTTAACATGCTGTCCTATTCCTCCTCGGAAGCCCTGTGGCTGGGGGCTCCCCTCCCCCCATCTCCAAGGTGACTGTGCCTTTATTAATATGTCAACCATCTTAGCCCATTCCTCCTGGGCCCTCCCTTCTTGTGGAGAAGCTGACATCACATCAGCAGTCTTCCTGGACTCTGGGCCAACTTCGACTCTGCAGAAAGCTGATAGGAGCCCACCTGACACGAGAGAAGGGCTCTCCCCCCGCCCCCCCGGCCTCCCACCAGAGCTGGGCCTGCTGAAGCAGACCAGAGAAAGCATTCCCCTCACCTAGACGCATAGCTCATCCTCCCGCCCACATCCAATCAGGCAATTATAGCTCTGGCCCAGAATTCTCTCCCACATTTTGCACATGAAACATAATTCCGCCACCAGCTGCTCACCAACATTTTGTTGTCTCTTCAACAGACAACAAAATGACAAAACAGATCAGCGAGGGTGATCCCCAGCATAGTCAATGAGCTGCGCTCCCTCCACCCAGCCAGTCATTAGGAAGTCATTTTCTGTTTCTAAAATAAACTCGCAGGTTCATTACCTTCCTGCAGCCGCGCTCCTACCTAGGTAAGAGATGCTGTCCCAGCTTGCAGGTGCTGGGCGGTGGCAAAGGACATGGCGGGGAGGTTTGCAGGGGGTGGGTATGGGGAGGGGGTTGCTGTAAGCATTAATGGAAAAAATGGGGTCTGGTACCCAGCTCAGATAGGAGAGGATTTGTGTTTGCTACCATCACAGTATCGAGTATTCAGGTTTTAGGAGCATCTGGGGACACAGCTACCCTGAGCACCTACCTGTAGTCACAGCCATGACCGTTGTCCTTCAAGGTGACCTGCTCACACATGCCATCGTCACCCTCTCAGCTTCCTCCCCACCAGTCCGACAGAGTGTAAGATGCTTTCCTTGGGGGAAAGGAGTCCTAGGAAGGAGGGTTTTTCTCAAACCCCAACCAGCTGCTGCCCCCTCCGTAGGGAGAGATAGAGAAGCGGAGAAAAGGACTTGTGACATCTCTGTCATGTTGGGTGCACTCTGGGAACAAGCCCAGGGCATTGTGGGGGCCCATCAAGGAAAGGAGGAAATATGCTTTCTGGAGGTCCTGGGTGCTGGGTGGGGGAGGTTGAACATGGGAGTCAGAGTGACTTCAGAGGCTTTAGGGCAGAAGAAGGCATAGCACGTGTCTGGCTGCACCCCCTGGTGCTGATGCAAAAGTTCGGCGCCATCAGCCATGTACCTATCAACCTTCTTAAGTAAGAATTTGCCTGGTTGGAGGGGGTATTTAAAGAGAAAGGACTGGGTTTTAGATCAGAGTTACAGAGAGCGGGACATGTCTCCATGAAGGGGACGGAGGGTCACAATCTGACGGGTTTCAACAAATGGTCAGGTGGTCACCAAAGAAAACATTTTCCTCCCACTGTGAATGCACCCTATGGAAGAGCCAGGGGTCTGCCTCATGAGGACGGGGGTCTCACAGCAGAAGACACAGAGTTCAATGACATTTTCTCTGAGGATGTAAAGCCAGGACTCTCCACCTGACATCCATGTATGTCTCTGCTTCCAGGTGCCCGCAGGAGTTGTTCCTTTGCCCACCTGCCGAGTGGAGAGACTGAAACTAAAGTCACGTCCTTTACTCGAGGTTCCATACTCAAAAGGACAACATTGTGGAAGTCAAGAAATTTGGAGCTACTATGTGAAGACTGGTTAGTAAAATCTAAATGTCAAGAATTTAGAAGTTCTTTCATGCAAATGATTGTTATATCATAAATAAGAGGAGCTTCACTTAATAGATGCCAGAAAGGATGGACTTATGGTTGAGCCTTTGTGAAATGCCATCGTTTTTATTTGATTTTTTTTTTAATCCATGTTCATGTGACAGCCAAACTGGCTACCTTGAGATGAAGAACACCTGCGTTTTCGCTTCAGTTGTCAGGGGTCCACATTTGAGAAAGAGGGGCTTTTTTCTCTTTTCTTTGAGACTAGGCCTCACTGTTTTTGCCCTTGGAACTGCAGGCTCTTGTTGCCCAAGGGGCCACAGACTCAAGCAATCCCCAGCCTCAGCTTCCCAGGTAGCTGGGATTACAGGCACGCGCCACCAGGCCCAGCTATTTTTTTGGAACTAGGTTTCGCTACGGTCCCAGGAGGGACTCAAACCGCGATCCCTAGCCCTGGCCACTTCGTAGGCTGAAGCTTACAGATACAAGCCACCATACCTGGCCTGAAAGAGGGGCTTTTAAGAGAGATTATATTGCTTGAGAATAAGGGCACAGGTGGTTCAGACTCGACTCTGAGAATAAAACTAGAAGTCCAACTGATGATCTCCAAAACATGCCTGGGGTGCAAGGAAGCAGAGCAGGAGACGTAGGAGCAGAGAGACTGTTCAGACCCAGAAGACCCAGGACTGGAAGTCGGCAAGGCTCCCAAGCAGGTGGTGCCCAGGTGGCCCCAGCCATGCAGGGTGCAGGCATCAGGGCTCGCAGTCGGAGACAAACTCGCTGCTCCCTGCAGTGCTCAGAGCTCAGCCGCAGTCACATGTTTCTGGGTGGTTTCCATGGAAATCCATTACCAGTTACCAATCACCCAAATTGATCCTCTTGGATTGGAATATTCATGAGTCAACTTGGCGGTTATTTACTTTGGCAGATTGGCTGGCTCCCGTTCAATCAGCAGCCTGAGCAGTGGGACCCAGGTGGTGGGAAGAGGAAACAAAAGGTTCCTAAAACAGCTGTGGCTGCAAGTCCCTTTGGTAACAGGAAACAGAGCGGTCTCACAAGAACACTCTAAACATGAAAGCACTTTGTAAAACTCTCCTATAGCCAGATTCATGTTCAGATGTGTGTAGTATAGAGAAATCCCAGGCTTATCTATACTTCTTAGGGTTCTGCTTTGGCTACAGGCTATTTACAGGCAGACACCTGATCGAAGATGAGGGAAGTATTAGATGTATGAGGCACTGAGGGAAAGTCCTGACTCACTTCTCTGTGGCATGGAATCAGCTACAGACAAATGATAACAGCAAAAGTGCAAAGTAGCACATACTATGCATATTCTTGCTCTTGGAAGGAGTGAGTGTATATAGCTACATTTTCTTCAGGACTGTATGTGAGTCAGAGGTGTGGGATGGCACACCCTCAGAGGCATGTCACCACACCGTATACCATTGGGCCCCCTTCCCATTATGCTCTCCCCACCCCCTTTCCCTTCTGGTAGCCTGATTGATAGTTTAATCTCTAGGATTACTTATTGGTTTGGTTTTGTCTGACTTTTTGTTTCTCAATTCCACATATGAGTAAAATCATCTGACATTTATCTTTCCCTTGATTTATTTCACTTAACTTTACTCCCTTCAATTCCATCTATGCCGTCACAAAGGGCATGTTAGTCTTTAACATCTATATAGTATTCCACTGTGTATATATGCTGTATTCTCCAAATCCAATCATTTGTTGGTGGGCATTTAGGATGTTTCCACTTAAGTGCTGTAAATAGTGTTGTAATGAACATGTAACTCTTCAAATTCATGTTTTTTTTATTCTTCTTGTAGACTCCTAGAAGTGTAGATCTATTGTTAAAATTTTGATAATCCCCCATATTGTTCTCAAAGAGGCTGGACTCATCCTTCTCACAGTATACAAAGACCCCTTTTTATTCACATGCTCACCAACACTTGTTTCTGGTCTATTGATATGGGCCTCCTTACGTGTGTGAGATGGTGTCATCTTATGGTTTTGATTTGCATTTTCTGATCATAACTGATAATGACCATTTTTTCATTGCCTGCTGGACATAAATATGTCTTCTTTGGGGAAGTGTCTATTTACCTCTTCTGCCTATTTTTTAAATTGGGCTCTATGTTGTCTTTTTGTTGAGTTGTATGAGTTCTTTGCAGGTCATGGGTATCAACCCCTTGTCAGATGCATGGTGTGCAAGCACTTTTTCCCATTTGGTAGGTTGTCTTCTTATTTCTTTCCATGTGCTGAAGCTCTTGACTTTAGGGTGTTCCCAATTGTTTATATTCACATTTATTTTACTTGCCATTGTAGATGAAAATCCAAAGGCATCACCGAGGGAAATATGGTGAAGTGTTTTGCCCAGATTTTCTTCTATATATTTCACAGATATGGTTCTTAAATCCATGTCTGAAATCCATTTAGAGTTAATTTTTTTAAAATAAGGTATAAGAGGGTGACCTAGTTTTACTATTTTACAGATGACTATCCAGGCTTCCCAACACTGTACATTGTGTTTCTGTATGAATTTCAGTAATGTTTGTTCTATATTTTTGAAGGGTGACATTGGAACTTTGATGGGGATTGCATTGACTTTGCACATTGCTTTGGACAAGGTGCCCTTTTAGCAATGTTAATTCTTCCTATCTATGAACACAAAATAAATTTCTATTTTTGATTCTTTTTCTATTCCTTTTAACAATGCCTTATAGTTTTATCATGTAGGTCCTTCTCACTCTGCTTTTATTAAAAAACATATTCAGGTACTTAATTGCTTTTGATATATTTTAAATGGGTTTATATTTTTTGCTTTCTTTCTCCTGCAGTTCATTGTTTGCGTAGAAATGCTATTAATTTTTATAAATTGATTTTGTAACTTGGATTGGCCTATTACTTCAACTAGATCGATAGTGGAGTCTTTATGATAGACTATGTATATTATCATATTGTGCAAATTGTGATTTTTACCTCTTATTTCCAAATTTGGGTACTTTTTATATCTTTCTCATTCCTAGTTGATCTAACTATGACTTCTAATACCATATTGAATAGTAATAGTGAAAGTGGACATACTTGTTTTGTTCCAGATCTTATAGGAAAAGCTTTCAGTTTTTCACCATTGAATATGTTAACTGTGGACTTGTCATATATGTCCTTTATTATGTTGAGATAAGTCTACCTATGCCTAGGTTTTTTCAAATGGGTTTTGAATCTTGTCAACTATTTTTCATGGATCTATGAACATAATCATATATTTTTTTCTTTCCTTTTGTCAATTTTATAAATTACAATGATTGATATAATGGCTTAAGGTATCATAAAATGCCCTCATTAATATTTATACACTAAATGAGAGAACTTCAAAATATATGAGGCAAATATTATCAAGCTGAAAACATCACTAACATCAACACAATAGTTGTAAGTGACTTCACCTTGCTTTCAGCAATAGATTGATAAGACAGAAAGAAAATCAACAAAGTACCAATAGAAATAAAAGAGGAATTAGAGCACAAGGGCTTAATAGACATTTATAGGACATTATACCACCAAAAAGCTGAGTATTTATTCTTTTCAACTACACAAAGTACATTCTCAAGGATTGACCACATGCTGAGTTACAAACAGGTGTCAATAAATTCATGAAAACTGAAATCCTATCAAGTGCTTTCTCTGATCACAAAATCAAAGTAGAAATCAATCTCAAAAAGAAATCAAACAAAACCTCTAATATATGGATACTGAACAACATACTGTTAATGATCATTGGTTTAATGGTGGAATATTTAAAAGAAGCTGGAGATGAATAAAAATAAGACACAACCTACTAAAATTTAGTAGGATATGGCAAAATCAGGACTAAGAGGGAAGTATATAGACATATAGGCACACATCTAGAAACAAAAAATAGGTCAAATAAATAGCCTTACCTCCTACCTTAAAGTACTGGATAAAGAAACAAAAACATTGGAAGCAACCTAAATGCCCCAAAACAGAGGACTGGATGAAAAAAATGTGTATATAGTCAATTAAAAATGACAAATTTGATGGTTTTATGATAACATGGATGTACTTAGAAGAAATCATATTAGCAGAAACAAGTCAAAATGAAAAAGACAGAAAACAAATGGTTTCTCTAGTATATGGGATGCAGGAAAAATTTTTAAAAAGACATGAGGAAAAATCAAAACAAGCTAAGCACCAAACTGAAGCATACAACTTCGGGCAGGGGGGGATGTGGGGGAATGGTGGGGAGGGTGGTGGGGTTAATCCCTGGGATTACAATTATGTGAAATTTATATATAAATAAATTTTTAAAAAATAAATAAAAACAAAAAATAAATTTAGAGCAAAAATAGGTGAGATAGAAAACAAAGACAGTCTGAAGGTTCAATGAAACCAAAAGTTGATTCTTTGAAAAAAATAAACTAGACAAACTATTCATAGACTCACTAAGAAAAAAAGGGGTGAAAAATCTAATAAACAGAATTATAAATGAAAGGGAAGTTGTAATAGACATCATAGACTCACTAAGGAAAAAAGGGGTGAAAATCTAATAAATAGACTTACAAATGAAAGAGAAGTTGTAATAGACACTTCAGAAATATTGAGAATTATAAGAGATTATTACAAACATCCATAAGCCAGCAAATTGAATTACTTTAGATGAAATAGAAACAAAATCTTAGAAATATGCAATCCTCAAAGACTAAATTATAAAGAAATAGAGAAGTTTAACAGACTGAATTCAAGGGCATGAAATAGCAACCAAACGTCTCTCTAAAAGTAAAACCCAGTCAAAACAGTTTTGCTAAGTAAGTTCTAGCAAGCCTTCAATGATGAACTGATATCTATCTTTCTCAAACTCTTCCAAAAAATCGAGAAAGAGAGAATACTTGCAAATTCATTCTATGAGTCCAGCGTCACTCTGAACGCAAATTCAGAACAAGACATCACAAAAATGAAATTACAGATCGATTCCTTTGATGAACAAAGATGCAAACATCCTCAATAAAATCTGAACAAATTGAATTCAGCAAAACATCAAAAGGATTATATACCAATTGAGTTTTATTCCAGGGATACAAGGTTGTTTCATCATCTGAAATCAATCGGTGTAATTCACCATAAGCATAAGAGGAACATTATATTCAGACTTTTTTGAATCTTTTCAATTCTTGATTCACTCAATCACACCTCCCTATAGATATTCTACACATGAGGGAAGCATTCTAGAATTTTCAATATTTTGCCATCCAAACTAACTCTTACGCTATGTGTCCCACTATGGCTACCGGGAAATGGAATGAAGAGATGTATTCTGTGTATGTGGTTTAATGTAGTCTTCTCAACATTATGAGACATAGCAGTTACTATTTCCATGTAATAAGGAAAAATAAGTCACATTTTCTACTTGCCTACAGAACAGTGACAGGTCATATTAGAAGTAAATTGAAGAAGTGGTTTTCATATCTTTTAATGGGTGGATGGATGGGTGGGTGGACAGATGAGTGGATGAATGGGTTTTGGGTTCTCAGTTATTTGCTTTAATTTGTTTCCTCACTTCATGCAGTGTGAATGACACTTTCCTTAACTCTACCTCAAGAGGAAAATATGAATCTGTAAGGTGTATTCAAAACAAATCTTGGATGCCCATATAATCTTTAGAATGTATTGACTGTCAAATTTATAACTAAACTGGCTAGTTATATGAAAGAGAGAGTGTGACAGTATAGACATTGGAATGAAACTATTTATTTCTGTGACCATATAACTCACAAGTAATGCTGAAGTCTGTGTATTCGAAGAGATTCATGTTGTATTGTATCATGGGGGAATGACTCATAATTCATTTGCTGGCTTCCTTTGGTATGCCCAGCCTGAACATTTCAGCATAAAATGTCTTTACTTTTTTGCAGAAATGGAAATGCAATTGTGGTGTTCTGGCAGCAGATTTATCTGCTTTGGAATAATAGTGTTTTAAGAAGTGTTGGGATACTTGACTATGTTTGATAGATATCAATAATGACAGGCACCAAGAGACACTGACTCCATTGTCCCTCTACCATCCTTAATATGTCTCCCAAACAACCAGAGTTCAATGATCACCCAAAATACATTAGAGTTCTTCAAATGCAAAAATAGTATATGTTGACACTTAAAGTGCAGAAATATATATTACAAAAAGTTTAGTGCAATAGAATAACAAAAAGAAGAAAACATTCTTTCATATCCTACTGCCAAAAGGGATCCTTTTTAATAAATCGAAGACTATATTTTTTGATCTATATATTAGGGACTGTAAAACTCTTCCAGCTTGGTGTCCTTGAGTGTTCTCACATCATGGTTTTTCCCAATAGACCCAGCTATTCAGAGATAGAGGTGAGAACCTGCTTACCACTGGGAGGCATCGTTCATCTCCTATTGAAAACACTTAGTCCATAGCTTGTCTTGACTTTTCCTCAAGGTTTTTGTTTATTTTTTCACTATATCACAAGCTAAGCAAAAAACTGAAGCGCACAACTTTGAGAAAGGGGGGGATGGAGGGGAGGGTGGTGGGGGTAAATCCCTGGGATTACAATGTTGTGAAATTTATAGATAGATAGATAGATAGATAGATAGATAGATAGATAGATAGATAGATAGATAGATAGATAGATAGATAGATAGATAGATAGATAGATAGATAAGAAAACACTTAGTCCATAAAAACATAACTTCCAAATATATACTCTTAGCAACTGTGCTACAATCCTTGGAAAATCACCATGTATAATGCTTTTAAGAGAAGCATAAAGATCACACAGTATTAAGTTATCCATTCTGATTTTTTAAAAAATGGTTAACACCACAGAAATGAAAAGGCCTTCTATTAACTGGGAGAAGATGCTTTGCACATTTACATCCAACAAGGGGTTAATAACCAAAGTACATGAAGAACTCAGATAATAACAACAACAAAAGCCCTTAAATAATCCCATCAAAAATACGCATAGATATTTCTCCAAAGAAAGCATACCATTACCCAATGAACAGGGGACATGAAAAGATGCTCAGATCACTTGCCATCAGGGGAATGCAAATCAAAACAGAATGCAGCTC